>SRPP01000544.1:0-15424 GCA_018360055.1 Claviceps monticola
GGCAGGGAGTGGCAATGCACTATATAACCTCGATCAAGCTGCAGACGTGCAACTTGGTCACTTGACCTTTTGGGCGGAACGGGTGGTTATGCGTTCCTCACAGCTTACCATAAGGGGAGGATCGATTTTTCTTGACGAGACGAGCTTGTCAGTTTATTCTTTCTCGTGCCACGTCGCCCGCCCCACGTTTAGCCCTAGCCTATACCGGGGTAGGTACCTACAGGCCACCTACATGGCCAGGGCTAGATAAGTGGGACAAGGCACAAATAGCTCCAAAGCCGTGCTGACGTTAAATCCTTCCTCCACTTGTTCGTCAACGCCACTTCACTTGATTCGAACGCCTTCAATCCAGCGAGCACTACTCCGTACTCCGTACTCTGTACAGAGTACCTATCAGACACACGTGAGAAATTGATCAACTTCAAGGATCGACCTAATTACTCGCCTTCTCCACAATGCTTTCCAAGCTCGTGGTCCTTGTCCTCGCCACGGCAGCCTTTGCCCACACAAGCACCTGCCCCGGGTCCGGCCGCTGCTGTCAATGCCGTGCCTACGGCAGATACTTCAATTCCCAGACGAGGTGTGTCTACGACTTGGTCGGTGCCCATGACTGGGGTGATGACGGCGACGGCCTGTACTTTTGCAGGATGTCCGAGTCGCAGGAAACGATTCGCAGATATTGCGAGGGCGAGGCAGACTTCTGCAGTGACACCCACCAGCCCTTCAAGGGGAGCTACGAATGCTGGGACTGCTAAAGCCTGAAGGCCCTGTTGCAGGTCCTGCGCGGTGTACCTATGTACATGGACTCTGGAGTGATGATGCGACGGTACCGGGCATTGGCCGACAAAACTTGTCGATGATGATGATGAGCAGAAATGGATCACGATTTGAAGTACCTATCACCCAATGATGATCAGCGGGAATGGAGCACGACCAGGGGTATCACCCAATGATGAAGCGGGGAATGGCTTGACGTGGATGATCGGGGGGCCTACATCTCTTTCTCTGTACATATAGAATATGTAGTCGCATTGAGAATCAAAGTGAAGTTGATACATATGCAATTCTCCGTTTGTAGCACAGCCAACGCCAAGCTCTTTTTATCAAAGCAGAATTGGACAAGACGCTTCAACGGCGACACCCAAGTTCAGCCCATGCATTCCAGGGGTCGGGAGTAGGCGCCCGATCCACCCCAGTCCATGCATGGCTCAATGCCGCAATTGACGACATCACTTTTGATGCTTCTTTTCTCGATTTTCCACCTCCTTCTTGCTTCTTGCTTTTAACTCACTTGGACGCCTTTGCATGCGCTATCATTTTTTTATATTTTTTTTTGCGATTTCATATCACTCAAATATTGCTGCGAACCCCCGTCATCTCTTCACTTCCACCAACGGGAGCTATCACATTACTCTAGCCCCGGCCCCAGGGGCCATCCCAGCTCATCACGCTGTCTGTCCGTACCACGGAGAAGGACTGACTAGAACGCGACACAGCATATGTTCGCATAGTCACATGTCGTTCTCTTCACAATCGCTATGAAGTGGTCCGCAGTAGCGACAACTGTTGCCGCGCTGGCCCCGACCGTGCTGGCCCAAACAGTCGAATATAGCGCAACGTCCGCACTCGCATTCTACACAGGCACGAGAACAAACAAGCCAACGCGTGAAACGAGTCCTCCGTCGGGGGCTTACCAATCCTATGCTTCGAAAATCACCCTCATTGGCGCCAACAGCTCCACGTCTGCTGGGACGACGACGTCTACCGGAACGCTGTCCATGGGAGCCAATTTCACCACGACCACATCGTCAGCGCCTGAAAATACACAGCCTTGCAATAAATACGTCGAGTTCTGCACGAGAAAATACAGCAACATCACAAATGTCGGTTGCCATAATTCACCGTTCGTCCGGCCAGGCAACAGCGGTTCCAACCAGGAGCTTGATGTCACTGCTCAGTTGAACGATGGTGTTCGATTCCTTCAAGGCCAGATACAATGGCCCGGAAACGGAACGGGCACTGTTCCCCATTTCTGCCATACCTCGTGCGATCTGTTGGATGCGGGCCCCATCTACGACTGGCTGGGTCAAGTCAGGGCCTGGGTCGACCGGCATCCCTATGATGTCGTGACGATCCTGCTCGGTAATGGGAATTACTCGGATCCTTCGCTCTATGCTCCATTTATCGAACAATCCGGTATCACAAAATACGTCTATACTCCGCCATTTCTGCCCATGGCATTGGATGACTGGCCCACGCTGCAAGAGATGATTTTGAAGGGCCAGCGCGTCGTCATGTTCCTCGACTACCAAGCGAATCAGACAAAATACCCTTGGCTCATGGACGAATTCTCGCAGATGTGGGAAACACCCTTTGACCCGATGGACAGGGCATTTCCTTGCACAGTTCAACGCCCGCCCGATCTGTCCAAAGAGGCCGCTAAAGACCGGCTGTATATCATGAATCATAACCTCAACGTGGAGTTCAACGTGTTTGGAATTTCGCTTATGGTTCCGGCAGTGTCTCTCCTCAACGATACCAATGGGATCAACGGCACGGGCAGTGTCGGAATGGCTGCCAACAATTGCCGTGAGGACTGGGGACGCGCCCCCAACGTGCTCAACGTCGACTACTTTAATTACGGATCACCGAAGCCGTGCTCCGTGTTTGCGGCAGCCGCAGCCGTGAACAACGTCACTTACGACTGGGACAATCCGTGTGGAGAGCTTTCAGCTGCACCTATTGTAATGATTACGAGTCTATGGGTAACCTTTGCCGCTATGATGATCACAGGTCTCTGAGTCTCTTAGCGAAGAAGCTTCCCTTTCTTCCATACTTTGCTCTTTCTTGCTTTTCCTTGATGACAGCTATGGGATTTAAAGCGAATTAACGTTTGTTGGATAGAGGGCAGGCGCATGGTTATGACGCAAGCGCAGAGTTGCACAATAGAGACTCACTAATGGCACGCACTTGTCTGCTCGGTGTGCATTGAAGCAACATCGAAATTTGTTGTACTTGTTCAGTATTGTGTCTCCATAGGAGTAGCTTGCCGACTGGAAACGTCCATGTCATTGAATTTAGTGGTGTTTAAACCGTCTGCACATACTGAGTTCAGTATCTGAGCCTAAAAACTTCTTTGTAACATGGCCATTCTTTGATCTTGCATCTGTGTCTAAAGTACGCGGTGTCTTGAGAGTTTCATGGACGTGTTGAAAGATTAGCTATAATTACTACAGGCCGAATCTCTCGTTTTATTCTATATACCGTCCCTCTCTAGGCTTTCGTACATATGTTCCAGCAGGTGATCAGGTTCCTCTTTCTGTGTTCTATCTCGTTCACCTTGAGCTACTACCTATCGTGCCGGATCGATCGATCTATGCAGCGTACCCTTTAGTCGAAGACCAAATCAATAGAGAAACAAGGTCAGGGGGTTTGGGCGTTACGGGCTGAGCAGATTACAGCGCCGGGCCTCGAATCTCGATAATTTTATGCGCTCTCTCTGTCCATGGTACCACCATACCTCAGTTGGCACGTCACCATCCACGAGAGTTGAGCATTATTTTTACTTGAAGGCCAGGGCCGCACGACCTTCCTAGTGTACCTTGGCACACTTGATGCCGACGACAGACTGAAGCTCCGCCAGCTACCTACACAAAGAAACGTTCACTGAGCTCCTAATTCGGTTCGACGTCCAGTTGGCGAAGCCAATCAATCATCAAGCTAGACATAGTCGATCGCGAGATAAGATGAATGTTGCAGTCGTCAATCCTCAGTGGGTTAAAGCCCGCTTCTAGCAAGAGAACATCTCGGAATACAACTATCAGAGGGCGGTCGCCGCGTAAGACGAGGAAGAAGTGTAGAAGGCGAAGATTCGTGAAGCCGGTCAGCGCAACATCCATCTCCCGCAGATGGTTAGCCAAAAGACGTTTGCTATTATTCCCGCGATTTGTGGATGCTCACTCAACGTCTCTAGTTCCATCGACTTGAGGTCTTAGTCTGTGTGATAGGAAGAGATACTCGCAATGCTGACAACAATTTCAAGACAAGTACAAGATCTCATGCCGTCAAGTCGTTGTGAGTTGCCTGGGAAAAGTCACATGCATACTCATATAATCGACTTGCTATCGAGGGCACGAGGTCTACACGTAACACAACAAGACAATGACTGTCCTTCTCTGAAAGTAGCGCCGCCAGACTGCACTGCCGGATGTGATCTCGCAAGTTTCCGTAATTCTTCCTCTTCAATTCACAGATCGTACAGCATAGTCGAGAGCGGCCGTATATATTGATTGTAAATGGAGTTCTCTTTCCTACATTACTTCGCAAAATCGGCCGCTGGGGCGCTTACCTGCCTCCACCGCTCTACTCGCAACTTCAGCCTGCCGCCTGGCCGTGGCGACACAATGCACATTCGAGTGAGAGATGAAAACATGCCTTTAAGCTATATACCTTCAGTGGTACTGGAAGCTTTGCTTCATGTGATGGAAAAACTGGACGAGGATAACTCGTGATGTCTCTATCCGTAGTTGCTCTCGTTAGCAGACACACAAGAGACGTATATTGTATACATCCTCAGAGAGTATGCGTGTGTGACTCTAATTAAATTTCAGAAAGGCACCGAGCTGCTAGCTGGTCTCTTTTTCGCAGTACAATTTGGGACTACACTGTCGTTGGGCACGACGTCTTCTGTTAAGATATCGTCATTGTAGGTGCAGGAATGACTGGAACACCCACTACATACCGACTATCGACGCCTGGAGGCGCGCTAGCCGCTGAATTAAGCCAGCGGCCAAACGGCCAAACACCATCAACTTCGGCCCTGGTCTTTACTTTTATTTGCCCGAGCAAAGATACTGTATGACTTGGTGGTAGACGCCGAGAGCATATGGGCTGAAGTAGTTCTCCAAAAATCGGGATCGGGAGGAGATGACGAGCTTTATACGCGCGGGGGTCAATGACGCGCAGCGGAATCAGGCTTAGAACACTCCGTATACAAAATGTTTAGTCTATCTGCTCGCCGGTGGTCATTCGGCCAAAAGGTATACCTAGCTAGACGTCCCCAGAGGCGTCCAGACGTACCAACTCATGTAATCCTCTAGGCTCATCCCGCTGATATGTTCAATTAGCTTGCCTACCCAGTCCGGCTCCATACTCTGAAGCGAGCGAGCATTGGAGGTCTGCGCAAAAGTATCAATGGGCAAGGTGTGGACGATATCAGGGGTCAGGACGTAGCGCTGGGCACAGGGAACAAAGACATCGGCCCTGGCTGCGGTGAGAAAAGCGTGCAGGTGCTGCTCATTAATCGTTCCGGCCTTGAGGGTAGTATATCGATTCGATTGCAGGTCTCGCGGGCCAAGGCCGACCTCCAGACTTCTGGGATCAAAATCCTGGACGCAGTTGTTCTTGATGGCCGGCGGCGAGCTCCGTCGATAGCGGCGCAGTCGATGCCCTTGTCATCGATGAGGTTTCCGTACTGGCTGGAGATGGCCACAAGACGACCGAGGCCCAGCTCGCTTTATGTAGGCATTGGGATATTGCTGAAATCTCAATCGGGTCGTCAATCGGGTCGTGTTTTGATGACCTTGGCCAATACCTATGTATATGGACGCGTGAGGTTGGACTGGATTGCACGCAAATTCGAGATATGTACCCGCACCCGCGACTTCTGCATACCGGCGCGACCCCTGATGCATGCAAAAGAAGATGGTTCGCACGCTTGGAGCGGAGCGAATCAAAACAATGCGAGATATGGCTTCTTAGACTTCAACTTAACTGTTTGTTTCATGTCTCGGGCGATATTTTTGTGGTTTTCTTTATTAATCCTGCCGTGGTACTGGGTGTGACGGAGGCTGCTTACTGGCTGGCCCCGACAGAGCAGACGGATATACGGAGTACAGCCGACGTCATTTACATTCTTGCTATGGCAGGGATATGTACATACATGTACTCCGTACTCTGTACCTACGGAGTATGTAAGTACATATGTACCTTCTTTAAGGCAACGCGGTGCCTGCCCGTCTCCGGGCTGGAGAAGTGTTCATTTCCACCCCTGCCGCGTCGCTGGCACCGCACGCGAACCGGCCGGCTAAGTCGAGAATAGAATGGGAAGTCTAGCCATACGAAGAACGGCCCAATGACCCGAGTCCTGACACCTCCTGTGTTTTGAGATGCATGTTAGGTAGATGGAGCATTGGAGACGAGAAGCTGGGATTTGCGTTTGTCTGCGTTTTGGGGACCGGGGAAGGGACAGGGCCGGTGTTTCCTTCTTTGGCACTGTGGACACACACATACCTACATACATACCGGTACCCAAATTCCAACCTAGAATTAAAACGCAGAAACATAAAACAACGGGAAACAAGTTAATGTCGCAAGCAACAAGAGCGTGGATATGTAGTTGGTTTAATTAGTCGGGTCGAGGCTTGGCGTCGCACGTATGTATGACAACGTGTGGCTGAAATCGTCAGAAAATAGCCCATGTACTCTGTACTATGCATGTGTACATACATACCGGTTGTGAACGAGCCCGAGCGTGTTGACCACTCGACCGCAGCCTGATGTACTTGGCACAGCCCCGGGACCCGCCCCACACGGACACCACACCTGGTGGCTGCGCTATCGCCGCGTTCGGGGCGGCTACGCTGAATGTGCGCCACGAGCAGATGACACTCCTACCGTCTGTGCACACACGCACAGCTACAGCTACTGCAGAGCCCCCGTCGTGGACAATCAGCAGCTGCGAAGAAGTCCCGAATCGGGTGACGGAGATCCGTCCTCTAAGCGCCATCGTTCCCCATCGTTCCTCGCCTCCCCTCTCCTGAGTCCTGACTGAGCCCTCTGCTGGAGCCATCTCTCAGGCTCCTCATAACGCTGCATTTCCAACCCGGCACCTCCTCCATTGCTGGTCTGTCGAGAGCCCTGCTTTTGAGCTGTTCCTTCTTCGTTTCTTACGCCCCGACGACCGCGCGGAAAGGCGACATTGTCTTTCCATTCAGGCCCGTGTCGCGAGCCGTATTATAGGGCCATTGTCGACTCGATCCTTTGCTGTCTGTCACCGCCTCTCCGCCCCTCGGCTTAATCACCAACATCAGTCATATTGAAACGACAAGTCGAAGGAGAAACGAGACTGAATCAGAAGGAATACACGTCAATCGCTATCGATCAAGCTGACTAGCTTTCCTCTCGCTGTCCAACTTGGGATCCCTCCAATCTCCGCCTCCGTTTACGACGACGATACTTCGACGTGTCCGAAACTAGCGACCCTGGCCAACCTTGTGGTTCGACAACAACTTTCTACGCTGCAGGTCCTCGCCTGGGACATTCTCGTGGCTTTCCACCTTACTGCTTAGGAACGTGCTCAACATGCGGTCGCTATTGAGGGTGCCGATGCTGGTCCTGGCCTCGATGGCCTCGATGCTCTCATCGGTCGCGGGCGAGAACATGCTCATGTCCAACTCGCTTAACAACTGCCAGGAAGACTCCAGCTTCACCGCCAGTCTCTTCAACGTCGTGTATACACCAAAGAATAACTCGGCTACTGTAGAAGTCGTTGCCACATCCTCCGTCCAGGGCTATGTTCTCTTCGACTTGGCCATCTCCGCGTATGGATATACCTTCTTGCGACGAACTGTCGACCCGTGCGAGATGAAATTGGGCGGCTTGTGTCCCATGGTGGCGGGAAAGATTCCCTTCGCCTTCAATTTGCCCGTCCCCGCCGACGCGTCTAAGCAGATACCGGGCATTGCCTACAGCATCCCCGACCTGGACGCTACTGTCCGTGTGCTCATTAATTTGACAAAGACGGACAATCCCCGCGCCATTGCTTGCGTCGAGGCCGACATCTCCAACGGGAAGACAGTCGACTTGCTCGGCGTCAAATGGGCCACCGCCGTCATCGCTGGTTTGGCCCTCATGGCCTCGGCGGTTGTCAATGGCCTCGGCCACTCCAATACTGCTGCGCACGTTGCCGCGAATTCCCTGTCGCTCTTTGGCTACTTCCAGGCGCAAGCGATCCTCGGTCTTTCCAGCGTCCACTTGCCACCCATTGTTCAGTCTTGGACCCAGGACTTCCAGTGGTCCATGGGCATCATTAAAGTCAGCTTCATGCAGGACATCTTCACCTGGTATCAGCGAGCGACAGGCGGCACTCCGTCCACAATCTTCGACACCCTCACGACCGTGTCAGTTCAGGTCGAGAAGCGCAGCCTCGACATGGCCGGACATGGCCTGAATCTCTTTCGACGCAGTGCTGCCATGATGCCCAAGCCTGCCTATACCGCCGCCACCAACCTCATGAAGCGAACCAACATCATGACCTCATCTGGTGCCTACATCGTGTACGGCATCCAGCGTGTGGCCTTTCGCACCAAGATCGAGACGACCAACCTGTTCATGACGGGCCTGACCTTCTTCTGCATCTTCGTCGTCTTCGCCATTCTTGCCGTGGCCTTTTTCAAGGGCGTGTGTGAGCTTTGCATCAAGCAAAAGTGGATGGCTGGCGACAAATTCCTCGAATTCCGCAACGGCTGGTTCACCGTGCTCAAGGGCATCCTGTACCGGGTTGCCCTGATCGGCTTCCCCCAGATGGCAATTCTGTGCTTGTGGGAGTTTACGCAAAGCGACTCGCCCGCCGAGATTGTTCTTGCCGTCTTTTTCTTCTTTGGCCTGGCCACCACACTCGCTTGGGGCGCTGCCAAAATTATCCGCATTGCTCGCCGCTCTCTGTCCATGCACCGCAATGCTGCTTTTATTCTGTTTTCCGATCCCCAGGCCCTCAACAAGTGGGGGTTCTTGTACATTCAGTTCCGTGCTTCGGGCTACTACTTCATCATTCCAGTCTTGTGCTACACATTGGTCAAGGCCATGTTTGTTGCCCTGGCTCAAAAGGCCAGTGTGGCCCAAGCCGTCGGATTCGTCATCATCGAAGCTGGAGCTCTCATTGCTGCTTCAGTCATGCGCCCGTGGATGGATAAGAGCACCAACTCGTTCAACATTGCAATCTGCGTGATCAACTTCCTCAACGCCATCTGCCTCCTCATCTTCTCCAACGTATTTGGCGCCCCCCAAATTGTCATTGGCGTCGTCGGCGTCGTTCTTTTCGTCCTCAATGCCGCCTTCTCCCTCATCCTGCTTCTCATGGTCATCGCATCCACCACCGTCACCTTCTTCCGCAAGAACCCGGATGCCCGATACTTGTACATGGCGGATGATCGCGCTTCCTTTATGAAGTCGCAGACTCACTTGACCACAACGACTGAGCTTGACGCCTTGGCTGCCACCGCTCGAGGCGATAAGGCTGGCTACAAGCTGGAGGACGACGACGAGTCATTGTCGTCAGAAGATCTGCGCCATCGCGCCGCGAACGGGCAGACCACCTCCGTAACGGTCTCGCAACTGCCCTTCCAAGGGCAAAACGCGCCGCGATCCCCTGTGAATCCATCTGTGCCTCCAATTCCTGCTGAGCAGCAACCCGAGAGTCCCCTAAGGGCGGCATCGCCGAGTCAACACACTCGCACTGGGTCAGCTATGGGCCAAAGACGCCCCAGTAGTAGTGCAAGCCCGAGTCCGGCGTCGAATTACACACCAACACCAGCTAAAGCGAGGTAAGTGCATTCTGAAGCAGAATTCATGGCTTTCTTTGTTTCGGGTTCATCTTATCTTGGTCTTTGTCTAACACGCTTTTCGCAGCCCATGGCAACGCGGCGCTGGTTACGAGTAGTCGAGACGAAACCGTGTCTGAAAACGAAAGCATAAAATGGGACTAATCGGACGAACGCTTCGAGATTTTGCTTTTCTAATATACATTTATATTCATCGGCCTTTGCGCAGCGCATTTTAGGCCTTTTCACATTCCGCCATACTTATACACGCACACACGAGTGAAGCAAGCATCTCTTGAGCGGCATCTCATCATTGGTCTCGAGTGTCGACACACGTATCTCCCGACCCATACAAACACGAAACCATTATCACCATAACGGTTCAACGCATAATTGCTCCACTCTCGAACCGAATTACGCCCACTTCTCAGAATCCGTAAGGGATGCAATGCGCTGTGACATGGGGGCCCAGATATGACGCTTCCCCTTAATGGCATATCATTTGGTATAACTATATACGTCTAGCTTATGCGGTCCGAACGTCCTACTAGATCCAGTACGTCAGGGACATACAGTACAGCACCCCTAGGCTTTGGATGGACTAGGCCGTAAGGAGACATCTGGACTGCCACCTCTATCTTCATCTCTGTTTATCGCTGCGCGTTTTAATGTCACGCCTGCTCCTGCTTTTACTCTTCATGCATGCATGGATGTTTGTTTGGTTTTGATTTTTATCGGGGGGGGTTTTTTTTGCAGGTTTGTACAACAAGTACGTATATATGAAGCCCATCATTGGTGGGTACAATGGGGTTTAGTGTTTTTTGTGGCGTCAGGTCATTTTTTTTCTGAGGATGGGCATTGGGCATGGCATCCGTGTCACGTGTGGGAGGATGCATAGGCTTCATGTCATGGCGGGAGATGGAGCGTCCTTGCCTTTCCAGAGCTATGTTGGTAGGGAAGGGAGGGTCTAGGGATGAAGGATGAGGAGGAGTATGGAGGGGAAGTTGATAGTCTCTGGCCATTGTATATATTCGTGGCCTGAGGAGATATATACATACACTAGATGGACGAACGCAAGTTGGATTTCTCTCTTCGGTGCATCGCAATGATGGCCAATTCGAAATGGGATTTGTGAACGTGGTGATATCAGACTTTGTTTTTGGACGAGGAGGTGAAGAGGAGGCAGGCTTAGTGCCGTCGGGGCGAGGTTGGTTGAGCGCGAGGCCAGTTCTTGTAGATTGCTGTTTCTGGTCATCCACCATGGAGTTGAGTTCTCTTTGCCTGACACTACGGACGTTTCACCACACAGACAGACAACTACGACATGCAATGCAGAATTACTGATTGAGAAAAGCAGCACAAGGAACTCGCACTCGATTCGGCAATCAGAGTCGCACTAATTCCTGAGATGGTGCATGTGACATGTCCGAGATATAGTCAACTTCTTTTGTATTTGTTTCAACGCCCGTCGCTCTTTGGCGTCATGGCGCGGAATGGGACGAAGAGGAAAGATGGATAGAACTTTTTGAAAAGTGAAGAAAATAGCAAATGAAGCGAAATTGAGTAGAAGAAGAATTGTCGATATTGTCAGTATATCGAGAGACAGGTTTGGAGATCAATCTTCGGTAGTCGACTGGAAGAATACAGGCCAAGTTCAAGTCTCTGGTCTGGAGCCGGGACAAGATCGGGAACGCTCTGATTAAAAGAGAGCCAACATGACGAGAAAAGAGATTTTTGAACACTGAAATAGGATATCGTGGTAGACAATAATCATAATGAAATGTACAAGTAGAAAAGTGTTAAAGTGCAAGAAGAAAGAGTAGTGAAATGATATGGAGGAAGGGGGATCAGTGATCACCGAAAAGGTAAAGGGAACAGGTACAAGAAAGAAAGTAGAACAAACAGAGAAATAATAAACGGAGATAGTGAGGAAATTTAAAAAGACAAGGGGTAGTGAACAGTGAATTGAGAATACAGGTAACAGGGCAAGAATAGTAGGTCATTCAAGGTACATAGTCAAACAAGGCACACTGAATCAGAATATCGGAGAGGCCATCCACGCACCCGCGCTTACAGCACCTCATCATCACCGATAGGTACTTCAACACGGGATCCATCGAGAACCTAATAGGAAAGAAGAAATGGGGAGAATAAAGCCCCGCCACGGTCCACCTGAACTTCAACTGAAGATCAACTTATGAAGTGGTGAGAAAGTGGGAAAAGAAGAAAGGAACCTTTGGAAGACCGGACACAGAATACTACCTCCCTACCGTAGGCGGCGTGGGAGGAAAAGGAAAAAGAAGATGGAAAATAGAGAATAGAGAATTGAAGTTGTATGATGGAAGACAGGAGATAGTAGATGGAAAATAGAAGAGAGAATAGAACATATAAGACAAAAGATATATCATATAAGAGATATAAGAGATATAAGAGATAAAAGAGACATAAGAGATATAAGAGATAAAAGAGATAAAAGAGATAAAAGAGATAAAGAGACATGAAAAGGACACAAAAAGCAGTGATGACGGCTGAAAGGAAAGTTTTGAACAAATGAAACAAGAAAGTACAAGAAATAGAAACCCAAACAGTGCGCTCTCCTTGCAGTACAAGCACACGCGTAAGGTAAGGAAGGCTGCAAGCAGATGGCCATGAGGCTTGAGCTGTTACTTCCCCATTAACGCCTTCGTTGTCACTTCACTTCATTCTCGTTCGTGTCGCTTCAGTTCTCATGACATCCGCATCGTTACATGATCTTCGTTGGCCGCCCGCCCGCCTGCCTGCTTCTTGCCTCTCGCTCCAAAAAAATGTTCCCGCTCAGAAAGTAAAACCCTGCTCCAGTAGCTTGTCGACGTCCCCGCCCGCCGCAGCCACAGCCTTAATGGCAGCTTCGCTGAGGCGTCGACGTCGTTCCTGGGCCTCCTTCTCGCGGCGCGCCTTCGTCTTGGAACTTCCACTGGGGGCGACGCCCGTCATGAGGACTCCGCCGTCGTTCGGGGTAAAATTGACAAAGCCGACGCCCGAGTCGCCTCCCAGGGACGCGCCTGCGCTGGAGCCGCTCACATCGCGCGATCGGCGCTTGCGAACACTGCATGGCGTTCCGGGCATGGTTCCAGGCAATCGGCCAGAAGAGCTCCTCGTTGACGATATTGACGCACCAGAGCTGTGACGCGAACGGGGAACGTTTGCTTGTTCGCCTGGCGTGGGAGATGCGGACGACATGCGCTGCTTTCGAACTGGTGAGCATGACATGTGCCTCGCTCCCGAGGACTTGGCTCTGGGTGGGCGATGGGATCGTTCTGATGCCGGCAACATTGTTTGGGGAATGGGTGGAGGTGGCGGTAGAAACGTCTGCGCGTTGGTAGTCAAATCAGTCAAGGCCACATTTGACTGTGAGCCTCGAGGTTGTGGCATATGTATCATGAGCCCCCCTGATGAAGTGTCGAGCATCGAATCATACTCGTATGGGAATCCTGGGGTCTGACTGTGTCCCATAACATGGACACTGGCGCTTCGCTGATGGAGATGCTGGGGTTGCTGGGGTTGCTGGGGTTGCTGGGGTTGGTGATGATGTTGGTGATGTTGATGGGCATAATCACCAGTGCTCTGGGGCATCATGTTTGGTGTCCACCAACCTGTCTCTGAGCTGGTGATGTATTCACCGCCTGATCCGTTCCAATGCAGTTGCTGTTGCTGTTGCTGCTGTTGTTGGCTCTGTTGGTGATGGTGCCAAACAGGGTCGATTTGGAACTGACCGTGGCTTAGATTACTCCCCACACCAGGCGACTCGACAGACGGCGTGCTGGGCGCAGCATGACCATAATTATACACCGCATTCAGACCCTGAGGAGGCAAACTCTGAGGAGGCAACAAAGAAGTGTCCCTGAAAGGATCTTCATAAGTTCCATGTACAAAATGTGCATTGGCTGGATCCTCGTGCATTAGCTGGGACTGTTGTGGTTGCGGTTGTTGATGCATCAGCGGCGACACCGGGGCATTTCCCTGCGCGCCTACTCTGACCTTTCCTCTTCCTCTCTGTTTTGGCATGCGCAGAATTTGAGATTCTTCTTGGATCGGTGAGCCCTGTTGCACACTTCCAGGCGTCGACTTTTTACCCTTGCGCAACTTCGTCGCTTTCTTCAATGTAGCAGAAAGGGCGTCGACGAATGTCTTTGGCTTGCGCACTTCGGTGGCCGGAGGCGGCGGTGAGGATGGATCCGAGGCTGCCACAGAGGGCCTATGTGGTGAATGAAGGGAAATCTCTTGGAGCCGACTCAGATCGGCCTCGGACATGGATGCCCTGTTGAGGTACTCGAGGCCTTGGTGCTGCTGCTGCTGATGATGCTGGCGGTGGTGATGATGGTAGTGGTGCGGTGGCAGTTGTGCATACTGTTGCGGGTGTTGTTGAGCGTGCTGGTGTTGGGTTTGACTTTGGCTGAGATGGTAGGGATGTTGGTTGCCGTGTGGAAGCAGATCCTCCATACTCAGTGTGAGGTCTTTAGGAGTGACCTCATGGCCAGCCGCTGATGCTGCGCCAACGTGCGAACTGCTGGAAGGAAAGTCAAATTCATCGCCGGAGGATATCGCGGAGGAGAGACCATCAAGGATGGGATTGTGGTTTCCCATCAACATGATGGATTCCGTCATGCCAGGCACGGAGGCTGTCATTGAACCGAACTCATCGCCAATGAATGTGTTTGCATGTGTGTTGCCTTCGAGATCAACAAACTGGCCAAAGAAGTCGGCATTGTCGTCAGGACTGGCGCTGTTCATATCTTCCCAATACATGGCTGGATGGGTGTTGTTATCAACAGCTTCCGCTCTCACAGGAACGGTCCAAGACGCCATTTCTAAGCGCTTCGATGAATATGCGGAACAAGAAATGGGATGTTTGCCTTTTCCGGGATGTTGGAGCCCCGTGCGTAGGTAGTATAGTGTTGTTGGTCTTTCGTCAACTCTTCCTTATTGCAGCTGAAGGTGTGCCGGAAAACAAGGTATCTTTCGTGTAGAAAAGAGAAGACGGCCACCACAAAACAAAACAAAGGAAAAAAATGGAAAAGATGAAGTAAGTGGCTTGAATACTTATGCCACGAGGTATGAGATTAATCTTGGGGGGCTTTTCTTGTCTTATCACGCGAACTCGAATCCACATGAGAGGGAGTGAGTGAGTGATGAGAGGAGTTGTAGTAGGAAGTAGAGACGAAAGGACGCTCTGGGTAGTAGGACAAGAGACGAAGAAAAGATTAAGTCATTTGCGACTGAGGCGAGAGGATGGTAGATGCAGAAAAAGAGAGCGAGAGAGACGAGAGAGACGAGAAAGACGAGAGATATCAGAGCTTATGTCCACAAGCCGTGCTTAGCAACAAGATCCTTGCCGGGGGGCAGGCAGATTTCCAGATACATAGCAACAATGGCCCCAATGCAATGCCCAGCAACGGACACTCGACCTAGCCATTTTGTTTGGGGCTAGGCAAGAAATGGGATATGCAGGAATGCGTGAACAGAGCGCTCTGCATTCCAGTCGTGACAGCACCTGGACACCTTGGGTCCGATATCCCGCGTCGGTTGAACCTGTCAAAACTACCGGACCCACCGGCAACCCGCACGGGAAGCTCATCGTCGTTACACTCGATATGCATTGCGAGTGGAGGCTTTGACTGTCAAGAGAACAGGCATTCCCCTCCGCCGGTGTGGCAGGCAGTACTCCGTAGTATGTATGTTTTGTATGTTTTGTATGTTTTGTATGTTTTGTATGTTTTGTATGTTTTGTATGTTTTGTATGTTTTGTATGTTTTGTATGTTTTGTATGTTTTGTATGTTTTGTATGT
>SRPP01000545.1:0-15222 GCA_018360055.1 Claviceps monticola
GAAACCACACCGAAAACAACTGCCGTTGGCAACTGAGATGTAGGATATTCTTTGGGGAAACTGGCTTGTATTTAGAAGAACCCGGGATTAGCCCTGCACGCCCAATTATGCCCAAAACTGGGACGCAGGGGCGTAAAATACTCAACAACAACAACAACAACAACAACAACAACAACGAAAGGAAAATGGACGGCACGGCCACGGATCTTGGCCGAGAATTCTTGCAAATGCAACCCCTGTTCCCGGTCCCGTCTTGATGCTTATGTTACTTGGTTGGTACTCGATGCGCCACGCCCTCTTGCCACTTGGTGCCTGTCGCTGCAGCTCTCGAAAAGAACAGCAAGCCATATGTGAGGTCGGTCTGCAGCCTGGGCTGTCGTGAAAGTCGCTGACAATGCAATGGAAGTCGCTAAAACCGCCCGCCACTTATCTCGTGCATGTAGCAGAATCAACCATCAGACTCCGAGTCGCTGACTCGCTCGTGTATTTCC
The DNA here is from genome assembly GCA_018360055.1 of Claviceps monticola. Classification (NCBI taxonomy): domain Eukaryota; kingdom Fungi; phylum Ascomycota; class Sordariomycetes; order Hypocreales; family Clavicipitaceae; genus Claviceps; species Claviceps monticola. The sequence goes on from SRPP01000545.1 coordinate 492, forward strand.
AATTTGAGAGCCTACCTATTGCCTGGATGATCTCCATCTCACTACATGCATGAACCATGACATGCTCCAGAGCCATGTCACGATATATACATACAAGCTGCAGTTATAAAAATCAGAAAAAGACAGAACAAACTCGCCAAACGATGGAAGGGATACGCAAAGACGTGCCTGCATGTCCGCGTATCGCGCTCCTCGCCTGTGCTCCTCCAAGTGCTTGACGCAGACATGACGCTCAAGAGCAGCAAGCTCAAGAGACGCAACAAACGGGTAAACAAAGAAGAGCCAAAAAAATTTTTACCAGAGAACATAAAAAGATTAGATATGCCGCCTGCATAAAACCGGGAAAACTCCAGACAACGCCATGATGTGCCCGCCCCGTTACCGCAAAAAAATGAAGTCAAAAATAATCACGCCAAACTCTCCCCAAGCACTTCAACTCATCACGCACCCGTCACCGTAGATATCCTCCCTCCGCTCCCTCAACACCGACCATTCGATCCAGTCATCCCCCCTCCTGCCCCTCCCGCACCCTCCCCCTCACCACATCCCACCACTCTCCATGCGCCGCCCTATCCACCCCCCCAACCCTCTCCAACACCTCGGTCATCTCCCTCACCTTCTCAATAAACTCACTCAACCCCAAACTCGCCAACTTCTCCCCCGCCAGATTCGCCGCCCTGACCTTCTCACTCGCCGATCCAGGCACCAACCTCGCAAGGATATTTCCCCTCAGCCGCGTCAGCAATAACCTCAACACCGGTTCCCGTGGTTCCGCCACCACCGCCGCCGCCGCAACACCACCCGCAACACCACCACCACCATTCTGCTGCTGCTGCTGCTGCTGGAAAGACATCTCCTGACTCGCTCTCAAAACTTTACTCACCAGCGCCCTCAGATGCGTCTTCGTCACAGCAGGCATACACCGCCCCGCCTCCAAAGCCGCCATCGTGCCCTGCAGGGTACCTTCAAGCGAGGGATTCAAATAATTCGCCTCCAGGACGGCCATGATGCGATGGGCTTCTGTTTTCCAGGGCGAGCGCACGTCCCGCTTGAGGAGGTTTTTACACTGTAGGAGGACAGCACCCGTTGTGATGATGCGCTGGACGGTCAAGGACACCGTGTTCATGCGGTGGATGTCCAGGCGTAGCATTTCGGGGACACGGTCTGGTGTGATGGGCGCAGGCTGTGTGGATACATCGACGAGCATCTGGGCGTAGATTCTCGCAGCGGTGGGTTGTAGGGCTGTTGCTTTGGGATGATGGACTCCCTCTGGATCGCGGCGTTGTGTCTCTGAGAGGACTTTTGTGGAGGCGGTTCGCCAGGCTGCTTCGGCGATGGAGAGGGTGCATGTTCCTTGGATGATGTCTGCGTTGAAACGCTTTGCTTCGTACTGGGAGGCGGATTCGATGAGTTGGGGGGCGGCGATGCGGAGGAGGTAGTTGATGTAGTCGCAGAGCATGGTGTCGATGAAGCTGTTGAGGGCTTCGACGCGGTCGATGAGGTGGCCCTCGGAGAGTTTCTCTTGGATGAGGGACCGGACTTGGTCGTCGCGGAAGGGGGCGCAGAGCTTGGGGAGCAGGGAAGACATGGCTGCGAAGAACTTTTCGTAGGAGAAGTTGCCGAGGATGAATTGCTTTTGGGCCATTTCTGGGTCGAGGATCTCGCCGATGAGGTTGTACATGGAGTTGCCTGGTTTGAGGAGCCGCTGGAGTTTGTCGCGGATGCTGCCGGCCATGAGCATGAAGTATCTGAATTGTGCTTCTGTGTCGTCTTCGGTGACGGCGGCCCTCATTTGCACGTAGAGCGGGCGGGATAGAATCGCTTGCTGCCCGACGTATTCGTGGGATGGGATCTGGTATTCCTTGTTGATGGCCAGCTCGTGCACAACGACGCGGTTGTCCGGGAGTAGTCCGTTGAGGCCTGTCGTGAAGACAAGTGGTTTCTTGCCCTCGCCTTTACCCATGGGAGTTGCTGGAGGTGTCAGCAGAGGTTGCGAGTCGGTAGAGATGAGACTTGTAGCTGTAGCAGCTGCTTCGTCGCCGTCCCCGTCTCCGCAAGCAGAGCTTTCTGCCACACGAGGCTTTGTGTCGCCCGTCTGCTTCTTCGGCTTGGCGCGAGACTTCCTCGCTTCGCTCACAGCCTTGAAGATGAGCCTCTTGCCCTTTTCGGCGCCTGCCAACTTCTTGATCCGCACAATCAGCATGAGCTGGCTATCCTGGATACTCTGCCGATACAACGCGGCCGCAGCATCATCCGTCGTGTCCTTGACGGTCTGAAAAATGGCATCCAGTTCGACAAACTGCATCAGCATCACCTCAATAAGGGCATTCGAGTCCCGAGACTTCCACGCGATAAACGCATTGTAAAAAACGGCATACGCCTCAGGGAGCGCATTCTTAAGAGCCGGCGGCATCTTGTATCGGTTGAAAGCGGTAAGCCGCGCCAGGATATTCTCAAAGTGGACGAGCAAGTCCCTGGCCTTCCCAACCAGGTCCTGCAGCTGAGGATTATCAAGGTCAGTGCTCGGTAATCGGTGCGTGCTCAGCGTACCAGCCAGCTCTGAGTCCGTCGTTTCGCCCTCGTTCTTGTTGCTCAAGACCTGGTTAGGATGGCCGAGAATGAGAAACGCACTCAAAAAGGTGCGCACAGCAGCCATCTCGTCCACAGAGCCAGGCTGTCCTTCTTGTAGCCCACAGATGCGCAGCAGCCCGGCCATGATGAGAAGGACTTTCTCCTGCGCCAACAGCTCCACAACTGTATCAAAGGACGTGTCGCGAATGCCATCGACAGATAGCCCGAGACTGTTAAACTCGTGAATGATTTTCCTCCGTGAACACCCACGCCACCAGCCTTGAATACAAGAAACAGCAGCGTCCTCGGACATGCTACATTTGGCAACGTCCTGTTTCGCGTGCGACGACCTGTCATTCATGTCGTTTGTGTCATTTGCCCTTCTCATTACCAAGCTCTGTCCACGAGCCCGTCTCGTAACAGACCTCGCCCGCAATTCTTCCCTCCTCTTCTCTGCATCCGCCATGCGCTCTTCGATTTGCGCGCGCATCTTGGCCATTGCCTGTTCTCTCCTCTCCTTGGTAAGCTCGGCGACCTGCTTCGCTTTCCGGACTTCCTCCGCGCAAGTCGCAACAATCTCAGCCAGATTGCGCTCCCGAGCCTGCTGGGCAGCCAGAGCGCGCTCTTCCGACGCTGTCGGCCCGCGGGGAGCAGCCTTGGCCAGCGCGGCACGGAGACGTACTTTCTCCGCATGAGCGGCTCGGTCAGCAAGTCGAGCTCGTCGATCCTCGAGGAACGATGCCCTCCGGAGGTGTTGAGCGACATGTTTGCTCTGTTCGGGGTCGCCCGGGTGAGCAGACGGGTATTGTTGGATCGAGGAGCAGCGCGAGTGCACCGAGGAGATTGAGTTTCGTCGTGACGAAGCGGCCGAGTCCAGGCGGCGAGCCTGGGAGGGTCGATAGAAGCGAGCAGCGACTCGTGGGGGCGGCGTGTATATTCTGCTGTCTTGCTCCAGCACGTCATCATCAGACGGCGGCATGGCGAGGTCTAGATTCATGGCCGCAGCGTCGTCATGCGCTGGCCCGTCAGAACCGTCGAGGCTACGTGACGGGTCATGAAAGTGAGCTGGCGGCTGAGGCATAATGGTTTCCGTTATTTCCGTGCAACTGAGGGAGTTGCTGCGCAAAGCCGATTATCCAAACGGCGGAGTGGTGGTCTGCGTATGGGAGAAACAGAAGATCGATCGTCCGAGTGGTTGGGCATTCGCAGAAGTCCAACCGAGGTTCTGATTTGAAGTTGGGTGCAACCGGCGCAACCTGTTGCAACTTGCGGCTGAGCACACACAAAGTGACGAGTCAGCCGACCGTGGCTTCGTCACTCGTGGGGGTGCGTGAGCAGTCGAAGACGCGGAAAGATAATCAGTCAGGTGAATGGCGGCACGCACAGCGTGGCAGACACTCCTTATGACGACGCTGCCGACAACAAAAGTATTCCGGGAACCCTATTCTGGGAACCGTTTCGACGCCTTGTTTCGTATTCTGGTTCCGGAAAGGTCGTTGGAGCTAGGCGCTATCCCCCTTTCTTGGGCCTTCTTCGCCCATCCAAGCCCCCCGCCGCTACCCAAGCACCCACCCGACCATGAATTTTCTGACTCGGCACCGTGCAAACGTGAAACTGGATTGTTATTTAAACGGACCTCTCTTCAATCTCTTCAAGACGTCCTTCGCTCCAGGACGAGTTGCCTGCCTGTCTTTGGACCGGCGATGTCTATCAGCGCAACGGCAAAGACAAAGCCCATCCGCTCCGTTAGTACGAGCACGGCTCGGATCCGTGCTCGGAGCCCCAGGAATGGAGAATGGAGAATGGAGAATGGAGGATGGAATGCAAAAAAAAAAAAAGTAAAGATGTCTGCCGCGCATGAGACAGCCCACCAAGCTGGCAATCACCTATGAGTATGAGAGCGGTCATGCAAAATCGATGCGTGGGTTGTCGAAATCGTAAATTCGACAGATCGTGTGCCGAGCAAAAGACCGACGGGAACCGGAGAATTGGGGTCTTTCGACAGATCGTGTGCCGAGCAAAAGACCGACGGGAACCGGAGAATGGGGGTTTTTTTTTTTTTTTTTTTGACTTGTTCTTTCAACTTTGGGGACAAAAGTGACCGGTGCGGGTTCAGTGGTGGTACAATGTGGGGAGAGAGCTACGATGGGTGACCGCATGCATGAAGTGGGGGTTTCAACTTTCCTGACATGGGAGTTTTGCGTATGATTGCTGATCACGGTTAGAGCAGCATGTGCTTTGCACAGCAGCAGTCGAACAGCAGGTCGAATTAACACCCGAACACAAAATCGGGTGGCGTTGGGCTGAAAAAAGTGTGCCTATTGGGATAATACTGTGCTAAAACTACTGTATACATATATGTAACGAGCGTGCGGCTCGTCGTTAGCATTTTGGAATCGGCACGCATGATCATGACAGCAACGCGAAGCACAACGCTGTGAATTCAGCGGACACGATCGAGCGGCTCATTCATCACAGCCTGGCCCTTTCTCGCCCCTAGTCGTCTCGTGCCAAGCAAGATCCAAAGGACCTAGAGGCCTCGGGCCCGAAGAAATTAAACATTACAACCTGAACGCCCTTGAACGCCGTTCCATGGATGCCGATGCCCAATCTTGATGCGCCGGGTCAGTCAGAAAGGGTCCCCTTCTGTCTATAAGTTCAGTTTTTGTTTCGCCTTGTTGCAAAATGCCTCTAGTCTTCCAAAACACGCATAATGGCTGATACTCTGTGCTGTAAAAACTTAGCATCACGTCCCGCCTTCACCTTCAACTGCTTGTCGCCGCTGCAATCTACATCTTCTCTGTTCGACCGCCTTTCCCCGAACGCCGCCTTCCAATGCTCTGGAACTCGATTTGCTGTTCTTCATGTCACTGTCGGGTCACAAATTCAGCCCCAGAGCGCCCTTGTTGCAGGCTACCGCTCCGCGCTCGCCTGGATCCCGTTACGCCCTTAAAAGACGCATCCTGCATCCTGTTAAGCCATTCCAGGATGGTCTCGTAGCAGAGCGTATACTGCCGCAGCGTCTGAACCATGCTAAGCCGTTGTTCCCTGAAGTCCTGAACGGTCTTCTGGATCAAGTCCACTCCATCATCATGAAGCCAGCTGGTGTCAAGGTTCGACAGTGTCCACGACTGGGAATCGAGTCTGCTGCCTCCTGGACCAAAACAGCTCTTCGAAACGCTTTCTCGCCCCGACATGGACGGCTCCGAATAGTCCGTGTTGCCCATGGGCGTGTCCCCGTCTTGGGCCTGTGAGCGATGCGTGGCCATATTGGCCAGTCGTTGACGCTTGAGCATATCGATGACACTGTCTACTGTGCAAAATGCTCCGGTTCGTCCACACCCGGCAGAGCAATGTACTAGCATTGGTCGTGCCTGGGCATCTTGTTCTGGCTCATTGTACCAGGTGACCGGGACTGCGTCAATCGTCGGCAACTTCGTTCCGACAATGGCAGACGTCTCAACAGGCATAGCGGCTCGCTGCATCACGTTGGCCAACTCAACCAACGCCAACAGATGAGAAGGCTGAGCGGGAGTTCCAAAGTCCGGCCAAGCGGAAAAGTGAAGATGCGTGATTTCCCGAATCGGTGCAAACGGATGGGCCGCGTGGGAAAGAGCAAACTTTCGAATCGTCACATAAGGCGCGTCGGATGTTTGGGCTTCGGGCGAAGACTGCAATGGGGACTGGAAACTCGTCGTATTCGCCCTTCTGCGAGCGAATTCGTGAGATTGGGCTGTCCCCGGCGCGGAGCCTGCATCTGAACGATGTCTGTCAATATCCAGCGATGCCTTCTTCTCCGAGAGAGCCTTGAGCTTGATGAGCCCAAACTCTCGGCCTTTCCAGTACGGGTGGCATTTGAGCTGGCCGCCTTCACTCTCTGCCGTCAACATGACAATAACGCGCACGTCTTGCTCCCAGATGACCGACCAAAAGTCCTGACGAAACAACAACTGTCAGTCGACATGCAGGCAGGGGATGCTGGGAGAGTACTGAGAAATATTCAGCTTCCTTTTAATGGAGTTGAACCTTACCTCAAATGTGGCAGGCAATGGGCCTTGGGACGCAATGTATTGTTTGTTGCTCCTCGACGCTGACAAATGACTCGCGTTCACGTAGTCGCACAATCCGTCACGTGGTCCCTGTAGTCGAACTCGGGCGTGCTCAAAGGGCAAGATATCCTTGTACCGGTTTTTTGTGCCCTTCTCTACGCCGGACAATTGGAACTTGCCCTTCGAGTTTCGGCCGGGGTTGAATGCCGCATATGCGTCCCGCATGCGTGATTGTTCCGCCAGCTCAATATCGAGAAACCTGTTCGAGACTTTCTTGCCGTGATCAGCTTCTTTGGAAGCATCTCTAATCCAAGAAGGGAGCAAAGGCGATTCAAGACCTCGCGGTCGGGCAATGTCGTATTGGCCCACACCATCAGCAAGATCCATATTCTGTCTGATATTGGAAAAGAAAGGGTTATGGTCATTCTGAAGGGTAGGCAGGCTGACGCCGCCAATCACAGGCGCGAGATTGCGTCCGTCTTGAGCAGTCGCACATTGCTGCATGGAATGACACGCAGTCGAACGGTGGTCAATGAGGGAAGAAAATGAGTTCTGGAACATGGAGAATCCGCCACGCAGAATGGCTGTGTTGCCACTGTAGCCTTCGTTGGTGAACTTCTTAATCATGTTCTGAGCGGTCACGGCGTCACGCTTGTCCGATGCGTGCGCGTCGTAGACAATGATCCACTCCATCTGTCGCCACTTGGCGAACTGGGCTGAATCCATGTTGCCCCTGAACGTTTGCTGAAGTTTGGCAATGTTGAATGTCGCCCGCTTCAGCAAAGTGGTGGGAATGCAAATGTTTAACGCTCCTTGAATGCGAGACTGCGCAAAGCTCTGCGAAGATCGAATATCAAGTAGCAGAAGCTTGCTCAGTCCGACAGTTTCCATCAAAGTCTTTAGTTCCTCTCCTGACACCATGCTGGCGGGAGCCTGTTCCAACTTTGAAGGCAATGTTGAAGCGCGATTTGAGTCACGCATCTGCGGCGAGGGGGGGCTAAATTTCGGTAGATTCAAAGACAAGCGAGAGTCAGTCGCTTTCTGATCTGGAGATAAACGAGCAGCGGTAACTTTGTGATCTGGAAGAACCAGCTGCGTCTGCGTCGGCATTTCAATCAAGCCTGGAGATTTGAAGCGTCGCGTACCACCGGTAAGCTGAGAAGGCGACCAGGTTGTGGATTCAGGATTGCGTTTCAAATCTGATGAGAACGGTACCGAATCATGGGCATTGCCGCTGTCGCTTGGAGCCTCGCCCTTTGCCACAGGGCGAGGTCTGGAAGAATGGATGGATTTGGGCGGGGAGGCATCGGAGCCCGTCGTGTCACCGGTGATGGCTTGCCATCGGAGCGGAGGGGGGCGCGCCAAAGCGGGATATGGGGTCGGCGGCATAGGTTGTACATTCGCCAGACTAAAAGATTTTCCTCTATTGAGGTCGGCCGCCTTCCTAAAAGCTTCAAAATCGGAGTTTGATTCCAGGCCCACCTGCCTTGGGAGCGCAGCGTCGAACGACTTGACAGATGAGCTTGGACTCCAATTGTGGTGTGCGAGCCCTGAAGAGTCCCTAGGGTCGTTTCCAGACTCAACAACGAGGCCAAAATAATTAGGACTAGGCGCCCGTCTGGTTTCTACGTCTCGTTTCGGTGAGAGCATCGGTGGGTAATTTTGGCCGACGGAATATGGAGCTCGGGGCGATGTGGCAGGTGATGTTGTAGCTTTAGTCGACTTGTGCGAGCGAGCGCTATAGTTGTGAGCATGATACGGAGTGATTGCCGCGGGTGAGCGCCGCGATTGCGTCTTCATGTTTCGGAACGGCGACGGTGGTGCGTCGTCTTTTCTGGAAAGTGTAGACGAATCGAGGATCGCCACGTCTCGAATGCCAGCTTATGTTTCTGTCACAACGAGATGCTAGTCGAGCTGTATATCATGGAGTCATGGCTAATAACGTTGTACGCGAATGGCTGGGAGGGAGGCGAAAGGAGGTATATGAAATGCTGGCGACTGGCACAGGGGGACCGCACGTGACGTGGCTGTAGATGGCGATGACGTTGTTGCAAAGGTGGTAAATAGGCGAGGCGAGAGTCAGGTCAGGTGAGGTGAGTGCGAGGGCGTGGGCGAGGGCGTCTATGTACACGGAGGATCGCTCGAGCGTCGAGAATGTGCAGTATCCTGAGGTGTGCGCGGAAAACGTGGTGAATTGGCGACGATGACGAGATGGGATAAAACGAAGACGAGGACGCGGACGCGGATGAACAGAAAAAGGAGCACAGGGAAAGGAGGCAGCAGAGGAAGAGCCGGAGGAGGAAAGCAAAACTGCAGACGACAAAAGATGGGGATGCAGATGCAGCAGATGCAGATGAGACAAGACAGATGGACGGCACGTCAGAGGCCCAGTGTAATTAAAAGAGTGGCGGTAAGACGAATTAGAGGAAGCAGAAGAAGGACCCTGACTCCTGAGTGAAGAAGGGGGGGGTGGGTACAGTAATAGGGATTGACAATTGATAAGGGGAAGGCGCGACCGGTGGCCACTGGCCAGTGGCAGGTACGGACGGGTGCACCAGAGCAAACCCTCTGCGGGTGGTCACAGGTGTCGGTGGTGCCGGTGGTGCCGTGTGGCGTTATGTTGCGCCCGGAGTGCACGGGGGAGGATCAAACCAGAGCGAAGGTATGCACGTACGGAGTAGGTACTCTGCTGTATTCTACGAAGTAATGTCATGACTTTATTAAGAAGGAGTGCAATCGAGAGGTACATAGCCAGGGACTGTTGGCCGGCACTTACATGTACATTCGTTCACGAAGGTTAATTCAGCCAAGATGCTGCGGAACCCCAGGTATCTGGCGATTCCCCGGCTGGTGCCGGGGCGCCGTTGGGGAGAAGAATGTGTCATGCTGCATATGTACATCTTTCCAAGGGGACTTGTAAGGGAGCCGCAATATATAACTACAGTACAGCCCAACCCCGCTTTAACGAACGCCACACTAACGATATCCGCACCCAGCCGAACTTTGGGCGAAGTACATGTTCGAAGAGAAAAGTGGAGTGAAAAGTAGACCGTACCTGGCGCCGACTGAATTCGTACCTGGCGCGCAGTCCGTCTCTTTTGTAAAACCCCTACCAACTAACGAAGAAACCCGCTTATTCGGTATAGAACAAATTCCGCACAAAAAAATGGGCGAATTCGTTATTCCGGGGTCTGCGTAACCAATTTTTTCCCGTCATATGTACCATTCAATTTCTCATCGCTCCATTCGATCCCTCATCGCTCTGAAGACCCGACCAAACCATTCCATGAGTCGGCCACAAAAGTGTTAAAGGGACAACGGCCAGAGCTAGAGTTGGCTCTGTACGATTGGGTTCAGCGCTATGAAATAGACGTCAGCATTTCGGGTGATTCCATAATCTGGGCAGCCCAACGAATGTGGCCTTAAGCTGGATGTTTACGAAGGCATACCGTGTCCGAATTTCACCAGCGGATGGCTGATTCGGTTCAAAAACCAATTCAACATCAAGCAGCGTACGAGGCATGGAAAATCTGACTCCGTAGACGATGCTGCTGCTGCGAAGCAAATGGAGACCATCCGGTCCAAGGTTTCTCTCTATGACCCAGCGGATGTCTACAATTGTGATGAGACCGGTCTTTTTTGGAAGATGACAACTGACAAGAGTCTCTCCACGAAACCAATTGTTGAAACAAAGCAGTTGAAGTCTCGGATCACTCTTCACTTCACCTGCAATACCACTGATACAGATAAGCCATCTCCCTGGTTCATTGGTACGGCTAGGCAGCCTGGAATCATCAAGGCTTTCAAAACTGAATACAAGAAAAGATGGCTCCGGTTTATGATCACCGAGATTGAAGCTGAGAGGAACCCTCTCAAAACCATGGATATACTGAACGCTATAAGATGGTCTCTATCAGCGTGGAACTTGGTCAGTTCCACGACCATCTCGAACTGTTGGTTCTATTCAACACTTCTTTCCAGACCTGACGCCCATCCGGAACCACCTATTACTGCTGAGCCCTCTCAGATCACTGCTAACATACAAGAGATCTCAGCCCTTCTCACAGAGCTAAAAATCAAACAGAAAGATGACAAAACGTCGATGTCTGTGGAACCTTTCTTGAATCCTGTACAAGAGCTTATCGTTGATGAGGTGGTGTCTAATGATGACCTCATTGATAGCGTCGTTGACCGTCACAACTCTATAGAAGAGGAAGAGGAGGAGGAAGAGGAAATGGTCGTCGAACCCGAGCGACCTTCAATTCAAAAGGACCTTGAAGGCCTTCGAGTGGCACGTCTGTATGAGATGTACTGTGAGCAATCGGACCAACAGCTGATCTGCAACTTGGATATGCACGAGTCTGTTCTGTTCAGTAGGATGAACGCTGCGCTGAGGCAGCCCACGATTGATTCATTTTTTACCAGCTCAAGGACCACTCGTTAAGTATGTATATGTATCATTATTTGGGTGAGTTCGTTAAAACGGTGTTGGACGTACTACGTCCGGTCATCTCAAGTGCAGCGAGTACATCATCCCACTCTACCGTGAGCCGCTTCTCGGCTGCTCTTTTAATGAACACCCTCATCCGTCAGGCCAAGTTGCCTACGTCATTCGGTAGTCAACGACCGACCAAGACGGATCTCGACAAGTCGTGTTGTCGGAATCGCTGTCCATAGCAACACTGCCACATGACTGGATGGACCAATGAAGTACGGGTGTGGACACACACACACTCATTGGCTGCAGCCGTCACAACATTGTGCGATAAAGGGCTTCCCCCTTTATCTCTCTTGCCTAGTTTCTAGACATGAACAAGAACAGACACGACAAGAATATACTTTGGTTACGAATGCATGCATTGATCTTTATTTGCTTACCCTTTTTATCCCAACACGTGTTCGACACGGTGTCAGCGTCTCGCGTTTCTGCCTGCCTTGCAAAGTTGTTGTCTCGAGAGTCGAGGCACCAAACGGACCGAAGGTGCACACGTCAAGAGACGGGACGGCGAGGAACGAGAAGGGGGGAGGGGTCGGGCGAGGAAAGCTCCTGTTTGTCTTCGCTTTGCTCTCTCTGCAGCACTTGAACTATGTCTATTTTAATTTTTAAACATACACTTCAATTCGCGCGCAGCCTGCCACAAAGCCACAGTGAGCATTCTAGTGAGGGTAGCGGAAGTGATCGGCAGATGGCTAAGCGCACTGTCGTGTTCGTGAGCGTGTACGCTGGCGAGAGACGACACGAAATGGCTTCATGACGTCCAGACAGGGGCCGACATGTGAGATAGGAAACCTGACTTTTGAGGTTGGACCAGAACTCAGAAGTTAGGAGGTTTGTCCAGAGGCTTGTCCGGGGCCGCCGCTTGGTTCGTGTGCCCGGATTCTGGCCCACGGCCGTCGCGGCAGCTAATGACTTGAGCTCCATGGCGCGGGTTAGCCAAATACATACCCTTACACTGCTCACAACTCACAAACTCACGAAGTCTGGTTTGACGTTAGAATATACGTAGCATCACGGAGAATTGTGGGTTGGTTGGGGCGCGAGCCATCTCCTAAGGTACCTAAGAAGTACAGAACTAGGTAGGTTCGTCTGATGCTACGCTGAGTACGGACCCTGTGGCTGGCGGAGGGGTGCCTGCGCAGCATTAATGTGATTACACGGCAGCGTCCCTCAACCAGCATCAGACCAGCTGGCAGCTGTGAGCACGATGCACCATGATGACAATTGGCAATGAACGGCTTGCAAATTGCAACGCCGCGGCTGAAGAGGGGAAAGAGAGCAAAGAAGGATCTGCGGTTGCGAGTTTGTAGGTGTCATGGCAGAATAGCTGACGGCGGCCAGACCGGTCTACGCAGATTAACTATAGTTGTTCGGGTTCCACACTGGCACTGCACAAAGAGAACTTGCGAAGCGCCCGCAATTGCCTCATCAGGTCTTCAAGAGTCAAGAGACGTCATTCTGCTTGTGCTCCCACCTTCCCTCGTGGCCCCCTCGCCACAAGACGTCATCGACTCCACATGAACACTTGGCACTCCCGGTCCAGACTCGATTGGGCCTTCAACCAATTCCACAACTTGCTCAAGGCCTTATCCCCATTCTGCGTTCAAACAGCGATCACCAATGCACGCCCTTCGCCAGGTCACATAACTAAGCCGCTGACCGAGAGCAAGTCAAAGGCAAATTCGTGCTACATAGTATGTATTGTACTCCGTACCTTAAAAGTGTGTTTGTCTTTGTTCCTTAAGGCAGGCGGTGATGATGATGATGATAGATTCCGGCCGCCGATCCATACTACATCATGATCTTTTGGTGTTTCTTATTGAACCAAGCACAGGGTGGTTGGGACACGTTGAGTTGATTGACCGTAAGGTTCTGCTACTACTCCGACTGCCTTGAGAAAATCTCCTCGAGGCAGAGTCGTGGGCTAGTCTACATTCAGTCTAGCACCCTCCACGTCACATGATCTAGCTTGATATTCTCAACACTCCCCCGCAAGCTAGAACCCTTGATGAGCTCATCCGCGCCCCTTTCAATCCTGCAATCCCATTTGTCTTTTGAACCTCTCGTAGGCAATTCTCTTCAGTGGCTTGGTCATCCCATCGGCAATCATGAGTGATGTATGAATGTATTCAACGCTCAGCTTACCACTTGATCGCAGGTCTCGGATGAAGTGGTAACTGACATCCACGTGCTTCGACCTCTCATGGAGTTCAGGATTCTTGACTAGGGCAAGTGCCCCTTGGTTGTCGCCAAGCATTCGAACTGTGCGCGAGTTGCCCTTTCCTCCTACCGCCTCTGGGTGTCCAAGATCTCTGAGTATTTGCGCAACCCATTGTCTTTGCTTTGCACACATCGAACTGGGCCATATACTCTGACTCACAGCTTGATGTAGCTATGCTTCTTTGCTTCTTCGATGACCACGATATCGGGCCACCGTAGAACATGAGGACTGAGCCGGAGATCGACTTCCTGTCTGCTTTGTTGCTCACCCAATCAGCGTCTGAATACACTGCAAGTCGGCCAGTGTTATCTCCCCCAGGACCATGGCGTATTTTCTGGCGAATCGTCGACTTGACGTACCGTAAGAGAGACTTCAGGCCATGCGCATGGTGCTCGACTGGCTCCGACATGAACTGGCTCAGCCTACCGAGCACGAACGCAATGTCCGGTCGAGTGAACACCATGGCGAACATCAGGCTTCCCACTGCTCTTTGGTATTCCGTTACATCCGTCCTTCTATCCGTATCCGTGCCGGGCGTAGTGCGTCATAGTCGGCCGCAGGGACTGGCACCTTTTGGTGCTTTGCTGTGGTCATCCCAAATTTGTCGAGAACAGTCTTCAAGTATTCTTCCTGGTCAATATCCAGGGTGCGGGCGTCCCGGTTTCGAGTAACTCTCGCTCCCAAGATCTTATTAATCTCCCCCAGATTCTTCACGTTATTCTCCCCAAATCGCGGGTTCAACTTGCTGTTGAACCATCGAATCTCCTCAACAGACTTTGCCGATACCGGCATGTCATCAACATACGCAAGGACCTTGACAGAGTTCTTCGGGTGGGTAAATAGGCAGGGATCAGCCAGACTCTGAATAAACCCCCATGACAGGAGTTCGCCCTTGAGCAGGTTGTTCCAGTCTCGAGCAGCCTGCTTGAGACCGTAAAGACTACGCAAAGCCTTCCAAACCATCCCTAGCTTCAACTTGATTCCATCCGGCGGTTGCAAGTATATATCTTCTCGCAAGCGCGACTCGGTGAAGACATTCTTGATGTCAAACTGATAACACTCATCGTCTTCTTGTGCGACTGCTGCCAGGAACAGTCGCAAGGTATCCATGCGGACAGTCGGCGCGAATGTATCGCCAAAATCCTGTCCTTTGACCTGCGAAAACCCCCTGGCTACCAGTCGGGCTTTGAATCGCTCGAGTTCTCCCGACGCCGTGTCAGATGGAGTGAGGGAGCACCACACACGGATATCCTCCTTCGTGAAGGCGGCAGATTCTTCGATGATGCCATCCGGGCTGGCGTCAGAGCTCACGAAGGAGTCAGAGTCGTCCTCAGCCATGTGGGCGCGATCAATCCTAGACTTCTTCTCAGGGTGCGTGCCAGTCTGATTCTT
>SRPP01000546.1:0-15185 GCA_018360055.1 Claviceps monticola
GAAAACAACTGCCGTTGGCAACTGAGATGTAGGATATTCTTTGGGGAAAACTGGCTTGTATTTAGAAGAACCCGGGATTAGCCCTGCACGCCCTATTATGCCCGAAACTGGGACGCAGGGGCGTAAAATACTCAACAACAACAACAACCTATCGATCATCAGTCCATTCGTGGCTTAGTGAGAAATGCCCATGGGCTTGATGCGGCGGAAGCAGATAAAGTACTCCGTAGATGAGTTGGAATTCTTTGAGCCTGGGCTCATCTGGGAGTGCAACTTTGGGGTCGTGAGTCGTGACACACTATGCTGCAGCACTATTGACGGTATTGGGCGCTTTGGCTCATAATTATTGGTGCGAAAGGGACGTGTTTCGGTTCTACATATCCTAACATCGCGCTTCGCGATACTACTTCAGCTTTACATACATATTACATATATGTAGGCAGACCAGGAGGGGCCCATGTATTCTGTACTCTGTACATATGTACATGCCTCACACAGCCAAAAAACAAAAAAAATTGAAACAAGCGACTGGGTACATAGCCGAAATCTGACTCAACGGCCTAAATTGCCGTCTCGTAAGTCGTCTCACGCACCAAGGTCCAAATTACAGCCCCCAGAAGACAAAGTTCAGCCACCGTTGTGAGACAATTGGGCGGTATCTTTGGACGGGGCCATGACTCGGGAACTCGGGACTCGAGAGACGTCCAAGGCACGTGGTGACGCTGCAATGGATCAAGGGGGGGCCGAAGAGCAAGACTCGATGTGTGTTTCATCATCATTCTAAATTCATGATTGAATGCTCACCTCGTTTGATTTATCTGCACAGGGCCAGCGCTCTCAAGGCCGATAAACGTCGCTATGCCCGATTGCCGCATGCATCCTTTACTCAAACAGAATGAATTTGTCATACTATGCTTTAACAGCTCATGGTCTATGAACTCTCTGGCACTCAGACGCTGATTGCTAAGTAGCGCTTCCGGCACAATCCTGAAGAGCATATACTACTGCAGCCGTACTCTGTGCACGTTCTCATTATGCGAACGGACACTTATCGAACAAACGTCATTATTATATCCATAAAGTCCATAACAAAGGTATCCGTGCTACTTTCCTAAGTAATACACGCTCTATTTTTATTGTCTACATGAAAATTCCACAACACATGAAACCCGTTTCCATTACAAAGCCGCAGCGGCCATGAGCAAACCAGCAGCAGCACCAACAATCCCATTCAGCTGGCTAGCAGCATTAGTAGGGACGGTGGGACCGGAGCTAGTGTGAGTGCCGCTTCCACTGCCACTTCCGCTTCCGCTTCCGCTTCCGCTTCCGCTTCCGCTGCCGCTGCCACTGCCACTGCCGCTGCCACTTCCGCTTCCGCTTCCACTTCCGCTTCCGCTTCCGCTTCCGCTGCCGCTGCCACTGCCACTGCCGCTGCTGCTTCCACTGCCACTGCTGCTTCCACCGCCGCTGCTGCTTCCACTGCCACTGCTGCTTCCACTGCCACTGCTGGTACCGTTGTCGCTTCCATTGCTGCTCTGGGTCTTGGGCAGGACAAAGGTTCCGTTAGCACCACCCTTAGCAGAGGCCGTGGGCTGTGAGGGACCGGTGGTGGTCTGGTGAGATCCAGAGCCGGTGGCGTTACCAGAGCTAGTAGCAGAGGCGACATCGCTAGACGCTGGCTGGCTGGAGCTGATAGCAGTTCGGGTCTCGTGGCCCTTGCAAGAGAGATCGTAGAGAGGCTTGGTGGTGAGAGTAGAGCCAATGACACCGAACGCAGGGTTGGGCATGGTAGGGGCACCGTCCTGCAAAGTGAACCACCAGACATTGGTGTCGCCGAACATGGGGCATCCAACCTGCTGCCAGTACGTCTGAGCCTCCTTGGTGCCAGCAACGGCCTTGTTCTCGGTAGGGCCGACGACGGGCCAGCCAGTCTCGGTGATATAGAGGGGCTTGTTTCCAGCGGCCTTCTTGACCTTGTCAGCGGCAGTCTGGAAGAGGTAGGCGGCGTTGTCGATGCCGTTGGGCTTGGTGTTCTCGTAATAGGGGTAGGTGTCCATTCCGACCCAGTCAAGCTCGTCAATCACAGCCAGGTTGGCCTCGATGGCGTAGGCGTCAGAGGTGTCGACGTGGCCAATGGGGGCCTTTTCCAGACATGAACCCTTGACGGCGGAGCGGACTTCCTTGATGTACTTGATCAGGGTATCGGCGCTGGCACCAGGGTCGGGAGAGTTCTTCTGGCTGGTGGGCGTCATGCGATACAGGTCTTCGCTGCCGACGGAGATACCAGCAACGAGGCCGTCGAGCTGATCACAGTATTGCTGGATGGTGTTCTTGAGGGCAGCGAGCTCGTTGTTGAAGCTGTCCTGGCCGGCGGAGGCCCAGAGACCGAACAGAAGGCTGGTCTTGGTCTTGATAGCAGCAGGAATGGCGGAGATGGGTTGATTGTTGGTGCCGCCCTGTATCATGGTGTAGAGACGAGCACTGGTGAACCTGCCATCGGTGCCCTCGAGACCTCGCGCAGCCTTGAACTCGGCCTCGAAGTCAGCCTGGGTCTTGAGTCTGCCATCTGTGAACTTGTTGCCGTAGTTGAAGCCGTTGAAGACGGCACTGGCGCCGGAAATGGCCGTAGCCAGTGTGAGGAGATGAGAATGCATGCTATTAATGTATATGCGTAACAACGAATTCCAGGTGTCGAAAACGAAGGTGTCGGAAAGTTAATTCCGTGGTATAGGCTCCCAAAAAACGAAAGACAGATGTATTATGAGCCAAGCAAAGACACGGAATAGAATACAGAAAGAAGAGGAACGAAGAGAGAAGTAGGGAGCGGAGCGAGGACAGAAATACAATCTGGTGTTATGCACGGACAGCGAGCGGATGGGAAAGAGCCCGGGGTCAAAACCATGACATGGGGCATTCCATGGGCCCCGGTCCCCCGACTCCTTTGTTTTCGCCTCTGGGTTTGTTTCCGGCTTAAGTCGAGCGTTGGTGAGGGGCTTGCCGGGTATTCCGACGCCCCAGGAAACTTGGGAACAAGGAGACAGGAGGGAGACGGTGATGGCGTAGGCATTGGCCAATCGCTGGGTAGCAGCACGTGGCTAAAAGGCCCGTGGAAGCCCGCAATTGGCGCCGTAAATTGTAATCCCGTTGCATGCGTGGGCCGTGGAGGCTAAAGCTGGCTAACCTGCTGTGTTTGGAATTGGGTTGTTTAGGAACGGGATCAGGCAAAGGCGGCGGCCTGGGATATGCAGCGCTTGGGGGACGCTTGCCGGGTGAGTGGTCGATGGTGTTGACGGGATGGCGGATTGGATGGTCACTGTGTTCACTGTTCACTGTTCACTGTTCACTGTTCACTGGTGCCAGAGGCGCAGCAATGGTCATAGTGGGTCGTGGGTACGGTGCCCATGTGCCGTTCAGCATCGCGATTCGCCATTAGCTCAGGCCCAAAGCGCAGCGAGCATGTACTGTACGTACCCATAGCGTTCATGTCCCGCACAGCGCCCAGCAACTCATCATTGAACACAACACTTCGACTCAGCACTTCGCACGTCGAGGCTTGCAAATGCATCATACATATGCAGTCTTTCCACGCAAAGCACTGCCCATCCCTGCGCTTCGAGAAGAATTTCAACCCGACTTTATCCCCCCCCCCCCCCCCGGCCTTGTCTGTTTCTATTCCCGGCCACACAGACCAGGGCTGATACGAACACCAGTATCAGCCTAGCCAATCACATTAGCCGTCAGCCTGCAACCGACGCCAGTCAGCCATCTCCACGTACTCCACCTATCCGAGCGCTCGTTTGACGCCACGCAGCGACGGCGGCAGCGTTTTCTCCGGGGGCCCGCCACGGAGGAAGAAGATGCCTACAAGATGTCGGGCGCAGTTGACTCCGTATTTAGATTCACAATGCAGCGATGGAGTCTGAGCAAAGAGGACGGCCATTTTAGACACTATCCTAACGCGAACATTGTTAAAAATATACAAGCGAGGCGGTTCGGAGCCATGGAATTGGTGTCGAAAAAGAGAAAAAAGGTTGGGGCGCAGAATCGCGCAGAATCGCGCAGAACGGCGCTTGGCGCAACTAGGTATGTACCTACGCTACGCTTTCGGCAACGGCATCGAAAGAGGCAACAGGGGGGGGACGAAAACAAAAGCTTAGTTACATGCCCCTTTTTCCACACACACCTTCACGATTCACGTCTGGCGCCTTACGACTCATATCTCACGCCTCGCCTCGCACCACCTCGCACCATTTCGGCGGCGCCTCGTTAGCCACGCTCGCGTCATGCATGCTTATGTACCGAGCATTACATACCAGTAATCAAAGTGAACAACAAAGCTTCGCAGTTAGCCGATTCGAGCTGCCAAATTTCAAGCTACATAGGTACAAGTCACAAATATGCACTTTGTTGTCTGTACAGAGTATGTATAGGCTATAAGAAAACAAGCTACAGCGTTACGAGAGCCAGGTTACTAAATTGCAAGTGCGGTACCTACGTATGTGCCAGCAACTGTATTTACATATACACATGTACTTCGTAGGTACTCCGTAGGTACTCCATAGGTATGTAGTCGCAACGCTTGCGCTTTTCAACGCACGAAGTGCTTGTACCTTGCAGGCAGGCGGCCAGTGTTACGTGTCATATCGTACCTGCATGGAGTACATAGGTACCTACTTCCATAGTTCCTGTCTCCTGTAAGTAGTATGTACTCCGTACTCCGTGATGTACGGAGCGGAGTACGGATACCTCATCCCCTTTCTTTTCATTTGGGGTATTCTTTTTGACCACTTCGGTATGTACATATGTATGTATGTATGTATTTACAGTTTCCCCCATGTTCGGTTACCGTCCGAGACTCCCACCAGGGCCACCACAAACTTCCAAGTCATTTCCAATGCCTGCCAGAGCTGCCACGGCTTTCCATTTTTGCCAGATGCTCGGCCTAGGTACTCCGACAGGTACATCTCCAGCATTGTGCGGCGTGCCTTGATCGCGTTCAAAAGCCAATTCAAAGGCACACTGATCTCGTTTACGGAGTAGTTAGGTACTCCGTATACATATACATGTTGGAATCGCTCATCTGCGTGCAAGCACTTCACGTGCCCGCACGCTGATTGGCTTCAGCTGCCCCGTAGCTTGAAGACTCTGTGCGTGATATGTACATACTTCTTTCCCCCCTTCCTCCTCTTCCCCTGATAACACACGGCCCGAAAGCTGCCTTCCCCCTTCGTTCCCTGACTAGGTCGTAAACCGAGACTCGGGTCTATATCGTCGGGACCGCTAGGTTACACTCAATCAAAAAGAAAACATCAAAGCACTACCCATGTAGTTCTTAAGGGCTAAAACACATAAAAACGTGTCTTTCCAGGAAAAAAAGAACAGGAGACACGAACGGGGAAGATGTCAGCTCTCCTTTTCTTCTTAGAAAGACAAAATTTGGCAATTGACAAAGCAAAGAGAAGATACGACTCGTTTCATGTGCTTTGAGCAATAGCGTGCTCTTGTGTTTGCTTTATGGATCTCACATCCCCGACACTGAGCATTGTGGAAAAAATGACCGCGAGGTTACAAATACCACAGAGTAAGGTATAAACTTTCCAGTAGAGCAATAAAAATACCAAGGTGGAAGCCCGTACCTCAGTGAGAAGAAGCATCGATACTCTCCCGGTACATCGATGACGTGACAGAGAAACAAGGCACAGCGGCGAGAGCATGATGATGCGAATGTGTGCCCCTGCGGGAGTACCCTTACCCAGACCGGAAGGCCGTTACTGTAGACGAAGAAGCTTTTTCTCTCACTCAGCTAAGCTTTCAGATAGCGGATTCCTGACTACATAACTTGCCTTCTGTCCGCATTCATGGAAACCCTCGACAGAACCCCTCAACCCTGCTGCCCGTTGAACGATTGAAATCCCTCGCAATGGGACGGCAACACGATCCTACCAGTGATCAAACAAGGTGGAACGACCCTCTAACGCTTCGTGGCATTGATTGAAGTGAATTTTCCCAAGTAGCTTCGGCAGTTTGCTCGGGGGGGGTTTTTTTTGCGGCCAGATGGAGAGTCCATGAGGATCTCAACCATGGCACTGCCTCGAGCATCGTTTTCTTTACCAGAGATTCATTCTATGATCCCATCAAAGAAGGGCTTACGGGAATGGACCTATGTATTCGTTTGCTTTCGTGAAGTCTTTTAGACATTGGGGAAGAAACCTCTTCAGCCCGCTGATTGTATTCATTCTCCGGCGACAAACCGCGGATCCCCTCTTCTTCCATAAAGATAAGACTACGATTCCCACATGTTTCCTCATGCGCATGAGTGGTACTGGCCACCAAGGTTAAGATGTCAAACAGTACATCTAAAGCTTGAGTCCTGCTCGTGAAACTCGTGAAAGAAAACACCAAATTCGCCTATGTGTCCTTGTAGTCCCGATTCATATGAAATAGAATGCAAACATGTACAAATACATCCAACGCATCATGTGTATCAAAGCAGACCTTCATCTCTCATCACTCATATACAGAACACGCCACCGCTGCCTCATACAGAAAACGCAATACAAAGCTTTCTCACACAAACCCCTCACCCCACGCAGCCCCAACTTATTCTTCTCCGATCCATACCCCGAAACGTTTCTCCAAATACCCCTACTGCCTGCCACTCTTGCCACGCGACCCCGAGCCTCGTCTCTGACCAACCGCAATTGTCATCAGTTGTCACCCCAAGAAAATTAGTCGCCACGCACAGGATGAAGCCTCCTAAGATGGCGCTGCTCAGGAGACGTAGGAGACGTTGATGTAGCTACAGATCCATACTCAGATGCATACCCCTCCGCCAGAGCATGCACCGACGGCAGCATTATATCCGTAGGAGACTCTCCCGCGTAGGACCCAACCGGCGAGGTCATATTATGACCAGTAGCTTCCGCGCTGGATACCCCCCGGAGTGGTCGCGACTTGACGCCCTGCGGACTCGTCGACAAGGACAAGTAATCAGCTGCATGAGCAAGTTGCTGCTGCTGCTGATACTGCTGTCGCTGCTGGTCTTGCTCATGTTCCGACTGCATATCCAGCAACGACGATTGCAGGACTGTGTATTTGCGCATGAGAAGAGAATACTGCTTCTGCAGCTCAGCCTGTTTGGCTCGACTTGCTGCCAGGGCCGTCTCGATGGCGAGGCTGGAACTTGCCACTGGTCGTTCGCACTCGCCCAGCGCTTCTGATAATTGCGCTTGGAGTGCCTTGATTTGGGCCTGGAACAGCTTCTGTGTTCGGTGCACATCGCTCTCCAGAGCCGTCAGCTTCATCTTGTATTTTTCGACTTCGTTTCTGACCTCGGCTGCGGACCTCATCGTCTTTTCGCGCTCGTGCTCGCGGGCCTCGTGGTCTCGCTCCGATTGTGTTAGTCGCTGGACTTCGAGTTTGAGCGACTCGACCTGGGTGCCGTCCATCTCGAGCGACTGCATCGTTTGTCGGAAGTGGACTTCCTTGACTTCCGCGGCGCAGAGAAGCTTGCGCAACTTGTCGCGCTCGGATTTGCATTCGTCTACTTCCTTTTGCAGTGCTTCAAGATTTCCGTGTGCCCGTTGAGACTCGTCTCGCAACGTCTTTAGCTTGTCGGCCAATTTGGCTTCCCACTTCTTGGCAATGGCTCGGCTTCGTTCGGATTCCTTCTTCGCCTGCATCTCAGACTTCTTCGCGTCCTCAAATCGGCTCTTGAGGTTTCGGTTCATGATGATCAGGTTTTGCGTCTCAGCCTCGGTGGCCGCCTCGGACATTTGCTTCCGCCGGATATCACCAATGTGTGCCATGTGCTGTTGCTTGAGGTACCTCTCAAAGCTCAGGTCGTTTTGCAAAAGCAGAACTAGCTTCTGCAAATGTGCCACCTGCTGGAAAGGCGATTCCGTCATGGACGTGAGTAGAGGAGCATCCAACGAGAGCGGAGGCGGAGGCGCCGTATCTGTCGACGACGAGTTTTCCGTCGGAGCCCCATCGGACACCGGCTCGTCTTTGCTCATGGCAAGCGAAGGTGTGCTATCATTCGAAAGCGACTGGTGAAGCCCCGATTTGATGGCTTTGTTGGACTCTATAAGGTCCTGAAGCGGAGGATGATGTGACACCGGTGCCAAGATTGGGTTGCCCGTGTCTGGAAGGCTGGCCTCGCCGTCACCAGATTGCCCTTGTGACCGAATACTTGACTGAGTACTGCGACGCTTTACAGTTGCTCTCGTATGGTTGCTCGACACCGAGTCGGAAGCTGTTGGATGTGAG
Organism: Claviceps monticola; assembly: GCA_018360055.1. Classification (NCBI taxonomy): domain Eukaryota; kingdom Fungi; phylum Ascomycota; class Sordariomycetes; order Hypocreales; family Clavicipitaceae; genus Claviceps; species Claviceps monticola. Next base: position 8,269 of record SRPP01000546.1, read on the forward strand.
CGCCAGCTATCATGCTTGCTACTGGATCCATTTAGCAAGGCAGCATCTGCCCTTGAGCCGTCAGTCGTGTCACAGTCTACGTTCCAGCCAGCGTGAACGGCCCCGGGCTCAAGTATGGACGTGCTTAGATCGGCAAAATGATACATGTCGGTTTCTAGACAGAGGCCCATACACTCGGCAACGACCTCGGCCGCCTCGCTCTTGATCCAGCGGCTCAAGTCCGTCTTCTCCGAGTCAATGGTGAGAGAGTAAAAGTTGGTGTGGAGCAGGTGGTTCTGTCTGAATCTCTCCGACCGGTGTCTCATCTCGGTCGGCTGCACTTCGAGATCATCTGCGCCCGATGCATTCGCGTGGCGCATATACCTTTGCGGTTTGCGGATATAGTCCATGAAATTGATGGGGTACAGGCCATACAGAATGGTGAAGTAATGAGGCAAGTGGGCAATGACCTGGTCGTCAACTTCAGCATCAAATGTTGCCACCTCCCAGCGAGACATGGCTTCGTCGCCGGTTCCACCGTCACCATAAGCGGACGCTATCGGCCTTGCGTGCTCCCTATCCCAAAACAAAAGGCGGCCATAGATGCTGAACAGGGCAGGCAAATGCGGAACCGACGAACTGGGCATGTGTGGAAGCAGCATGATCAACGTCGTCAACGCAGCTGAAGATATCGTCGTCGATGTATCTTGCTGGAGGCATAGCAGGAGGTCCGAGAATAATGGCGTATCAAGGACCTGATGCAGGTGTGGTGGTTGGCCCTGGATGAAGTCGCACAGAAATCGAAGCGCGGATTTGCGGTATATCTTCTGCACGAAGTATCCGTCTATGACGGAAAACAGTTCCTTTGGCCGCTTTCTTCCGAAATTCGAAAGAGAGTGCCGCACGAGCCGCTCGTTGTGTTCCGATGCGGGATGCCCATCTAACAACGCTGGGTAGAAGTGCTTCATCCAGAGCTCCATCAATCCATGAATGACGGGTTTAGCAACAGTCTCGCCTGCAAGAGGCGCCTTTGACTCATTAATGAGTGTAACTATCCCCATAAGAGCAGCCACAGTCTCATCCATGACACACTTGTCGAGATTTGGTTCGTCCAAGATGCCCATGCAGACATCGAACCACGGTAATATTCTCTCGGGCGTCCGCAACACGGGCAGAACTCTCCGGATGATGGCGATCCAAGGACCCGCACTTTGGCTGGTTTCCTTGACTCGTTTGTCGAAGGTGAGCAACAAGGTTCCTTGGAGCTGCTCGGCGGCGGCATCGTTGTGTTCTTCGAGGTCCTGCAGGAAGGTATTGATGTTGCTGAGCAGCGACTCCGGCAGGGGCAGGGATGGTTCGTTGAGAAAGTTGTTAATGGCCTTGCTCAGATCCTTCAGCAAGCTATGATGAATTGTCAACACAAGGGTCGCCGGACAGTAGAGCGTTCTGATTCTTTTTCTCGCATGACTTACGATAACGAGGCCATCGTGGCGGCTCTCGCGCCGGCCACATGTGGCACGGAGCGGAGTGTGGTGAAGCCGACTTCGAGCGGTTGTTTCGCTGTGAGTGCTGGCGGACGTTCACGCGGCCTCAGTCGGATAGAGATGGGGCATGCTTTGAAGGAAGTGCTGCTCAGCGGACTGAGATGCACCCCAAACTTCAAAGTCCTGGCTGATGAAGTGGGTGAGTTTGAGTGGGTGGCAAAAGCGGGCCTTTTCGTCCGAGCTTCCCCGCGGGCCGCGTGACGTGCCTGGAGTCTGGAGTCTGGAGTCTGGACTCAGTGCTGAGTGGAGTCTACTTACCCGCATCCCCACAAAGTGCAGTACCGTTCGTTTTACCCTCAGGCTTCAACACCAAAACGACAACATCCAAACCGCGTCTTTTCGCGCAATTCTCCTTCGCTTCAGAAGAAAACTATATCATTCAACCCGAAATGCCATCATACACTGAGGAAGACATAAAAAATGCAATTCAAGCCGTTCTGGATGGCGACTCTGTACGGAAAGCCGCAGTCGCACATAAAATCCCCGAGTCGACCCTCCACCACCGATTGAGGCGAGCCAAAAAAATACCATCTGCAGACATGTCTGATAGGCGATTGTCAGAAGACCAAGAATTCAACCTTACAAATTGGATCATAGCTCGAGCTGCCCTAGGCTTTCCTCCAACGCATCAACAGCTTGAGGACTTTACGACTTCTATTGTCGCTCTCGGAGGAGACGAACGACCACTTGGGAAACACTGGGTTGAAGGCTTCTTACAAAGAAATCCAGAAGTCATTACGGATGAAGGTAGTGTTCTTGATCCCAAGCGCATTCATGGAGTTGCAACTGAAATTGCCAAGGGCGTCTCCGACCTTCTAGCACCTCTGCAAATCGAAGGCATACGACCGGAAAGTCGACGTAGCATGGACGAGACAGTGAAGATAAAGAGCTTAGACAGCTATGGCCTAATTTTTGGAAGGTTATTGAGAGGAAAGCTGTTCCTGACAAGTAGGCAGCCTTGCTTGTGTTCTCACATGGTTCGAACACAATCGTCGAGTGTTTTCTAAGCGTTCACCATCTCGAAGGAAGGTCTACGAGAGCAGTGGTGCCCTTCTGAAATGGCTACTCTTGCAGTATTCGTTTCTGTCTCTCGAATAACGGCTGACCGAACGAAAATTTGGCAATCCCGTCGCTCAACCATGTCTTCGCTCCAACAAGGTCGGCACAAAAAAAAAGAATGCGACGCATTATTGATGACGGCAACGCGATCGATGCGACTAAAGATGCTACGTACGAACGCTATGAGATATGAGATTGATGATTTCTGCGTACGAGCGCTATGTTGTACTTACCTATTTTCCCCCCAGCTTTACTGCGATGACAAGCAGAGGTTAGTTGAACGAATACAAACCTCAGGGCAGGGCGGCTAGGTCTAGTCTATCGCCTATAAATATCGCAAAGCCTCTGAAGAGACATTCTTCTGCTACTGACTACAGCTCACCAGCTATACAACATACAACTTAAGACGCAGCGGGCTTCAATAAGCGAGGAACCACCTGGAATATACTATGCAACACCTCGCCAGTCAGAACAGCTTGAGCATGATTTTGTCCAGATGCTCGAGAGATGTCGTCTCCAGAAGGATCTCTCGCACGAAGATCGCTCTCGTTTGGCCATGACTCGTCGTCCCGGGTCCGATTGACGTCTTCGATGGTCTGTCTCTTGTAGCGACCGCTCCGCTCGACTAGCATCCGAGATTGTCGAACCGTAAGGTCACTCGAATAAACAATGAAAGATGAAAGCACTAGTGCATAAACATAAACAGATCGTATTGGGAGCTTAGTACTGGGTTGTTCCTTCTAGAGGCAAAAAGGGCGGATGCCCACCTTGTGGTGTTGTGCTTCACTGAGTGGGCTTGTGCCCCCATACACGAAGCACACACCAATCAGCGTGCGCTCACTACACTGCCCTTGTGCCCCACTTCTATCCGGCGATTCCAACACTCGCAGTCTCTCTCTTTATCGTAGAGAGAGGAATCGCCGTTTGCCTCCATTACATACAAGACTGCCAAATCCAATGCACAACTCCATCATCCCATCCCTCACAATTATCATGGTCTCGCCACCCATCCTTCCATCCTCACTTCAACCTCATTCGTGTCGATAAAGCGTTCCAATGCCTTGTTTGGAGTGGTTTTTGTCATCGCATCCGCAACATTGTCGGCACCATTAATCCATCTGATCTCAAATATTTCCCTCCGTTCGTATGATTGACGTAAAGCCATGATGTCAATCATTAAGCGTTTCTCTTTCGTTATACGTACCTAGCTTCACCAGGCATTCGTATAGGAGAAAAGAATCAGTGCACACAATCGTCGGGATATTTGCAATTCCGATTTGACTCGTGATTCTTTCTAGTGTCGTTCCGATCGCATATGCTATATCCGCACCTTGTACCATTCCATATAGCTCAGAAGCAAGAGCACTCCTCGTGACCCTCTTACTTTTCGTGGAGCTATACGTAATCATATTCCCTTTGAGAACCCCTTTCAGAACAAAGTTTGACTCGTCCTGACATCTTGTTTCATTTCCGATGATAACCACGTATCCCAACTGTGATGTGAAATCTGAAATGTTCGCAAATGATCCATCCACGAAGACACATAATGCTGCTGTCTTAAGATCAAGTGGTATATATCGGAGTCCATGATCTATATTTTCCATCTGTAAAGAGGGCTTCATTGCCATCTTTGTCGTTGGCTTTCGTCACAAATTGCATGGAGGCTTTCTTCTTATTGCGAAAAGTCCCCCTTAAATCCCCAACAACTTCCTCGAATGTCGGTTTGTTGTTTTGAATTGTCCGTTCCTCGTCAAATCCTTCAACAGCATCCAACAATATCTCTCGGAGCTCTGAATCCTTTGTGCTAGGGTGACCGATTGCTGAATGTAGCAATCGTAACTGTTCAATGAGTTTCTCCAGGCAATCACTCATCGTTTTATCAGAATGCTCCTTCATGACCTTCGCAAGGGTCAACTTTCGATATTCCCTTCGATAGTACTATCGGTTCGTGCGCGTACCAAATTGCTGTCTCAATGCCTCCACTATTCCTTCGAATGTGTATCCCTTTCCGTCAATTTCGTTGAGGTAATACTCATTTGCTGGTCCGCTAAGAATTGCCGGAAAAATTCTTGCCCAAATTTCTTGGGGAATTCCTCCCGATCGACATAACGCTTGGAAAGCTTTGATTCTCAGTGCCAAGAAGTTATATTTCTTTCCAGAATATTTCTCCTCAGTAGTCACCGATCTCTTGATTTCCATAATTATACACCGAACTTCAGAATCAGTCATAACCGGTGTGTTCATATCTCGGCTGTCAGGTCGCATCGCATTCAAAGGCCTGATGTTTTCTTTGTATACACGTTGTCGTGGTACCTCTTCCATTTGGTTTCGTCGATAAACCTGTTCCGTCTGTTCTTGGATAACTAGGTTGTCATTAGGACCATGGAACCGGACTTCCTGAGCAGGAATCTGTGTTTGCCTTGTGGTTTGAGGTAGCTTGCGAATCGGCATTCGGATCTCTTGTGCTCCCTCACGCACACCGTGGTGTTTCACCAGCTTGGTGTGGTCAGATTCGACACGATTGTGAAGGTTGCTTATTTCTTCAATTCGTGTAATTTGAAGGCTATCGTCCTCATCGATTCGGGTAACATGTGATTTGTCGATTTCAGCTTGCTTTTGATGAGTTTGGCCCAAATCTATATTACGAAAGGGGTGCTGAGAACCAGCTTGATGTTGATATACTCGGTCATCAATCCAGATGGAATCGTTATTTTGCGCTGCCAATCCACTTCGTCTCGGTGATTCAGTCGCTGAGCTACTTTGAATCTCTGGGGGCGGATCTCGATATTTTGTCCCGCCATAGTATCTTACAGGACTTTGTTGAACTTGCTGTGGAATTTCTGGTGGGCTAATCATCGTTACGTCGCGGTCTTCGTGTATTCTGGTAGCCGGATGATTGATAGTGGCCGAAGTATTCGGTCTCAACGGTATGGGAGCATCGATCATCTGGATATCCCGCGTTGATACTTGTCGGTAACTTGCATCAGCCATGGATACATCAACCAGTGATATCTGCACGTTGCGTCGGGGTAAGTATTGGGCTCCGGGCTCACCTTCCGGGGTAGTAGTCTCCTGAACCCTTTGTGTCAACGAAGATTGTTGTTGTTGCTTTCCTTTTTGTTGGGTACACATTGGCGTGGGAGATCTAATTGACTCAATATAGGCTCGTTGTCGTTCTTTGACTATTTGACGAACCGCTTCGACCCATTCCTCTTCCTCTTTCGTCTGCGTCTTAACGACTTTTAACAACGCATTTGAAGGTTGTGATTTATGGCCGTGATTCACGAGCTTTGGGCACGTCACCTTGAGGAAGACGGGGGCGAGGAGTCGCACTGGACGAGTCACATGGGGAGGTGTGCCCACACATGCGAAGAAGGTACGGTAGCAGCGAGAGAGCGCTTTTCCTGCCATCCCCTGCGTTCGTGAAGATTTTCACGCTATTTCGCAATGGTCGCATCTAAACCAGCCCATAACACTGCCATGCCTGTGATGATATTGAAAACTCGTGGGAAGGAGTATGGAAACCTACAGTCGTACTGGGAGGCTTGCTTGACCCACGCTGGGTCGATGCTTTCACAATGGAGTGACGAGGAAGAAGAAGAAAATAATCGAAATATCTGCGGATCAACGAATCCAAAAGTGCATGTGTAGCCTCTGACGCGATTGAAGTCGTGTAACAATGCGGCGGCAATCAAAGTCTGTTCTTCTTAATATGTGATGATATCAATTGTGTGATGTGATATACGCCCATCAAGGACCAATATGAATAAGGCAGGGAGACTGCTACCGCCGGTTGAGATTATTTCAATCGCTATGTACTGCAGATTCCCGATTCTCAGGCAGATGTGCTTTTTTGTCCGCTTCGTTCCAACAAGCTGATCCTCCTGATCCACGTCGGTGCCTGGGCGGAACCCCATCTCGTTCATATTCTAGATCTCCTCTGGTGGTCACCTCTATGATGACTTCTGGGAAGGTGCGGAAACGCTGCTCGTATGCAGGTATTCACGAGATCTTCAAATGCCCTGTCGATCATCAAAACTCCATCTTCATTTGTGGAGTCACGAGTGTAGCACGGGTGGGGTGGGGTATAGGTCTTAAGCTCTCACTCTCTCGATGAGTCACTGCTGCCGAAGAGAATGTCATCCGCTAACCCAGGGCCCAGGGGTCGATGTGGACCCTTTGACTCGACCTATCCTGTACTCCGTAGGTATGTACATGTACTCCGTATGGACCAACTCTCTCCTTTACACAATTTTCTCGGCAACGGTGCACGGACCACGTCCGCCCACTTCTGTTATGATTTGGCTGTATAACCTGCTGTAGCCCTAACAGTAG
>SRPP01000547.1:0-15157 GCA_018360055.1 Claviceps monticola
TATGTATGTATGTATGTATGTATGTATGTATGTATGTATGTATGTATGTATGTATGTATGTATGTATGTATGTATGTATGTATGTATGTATGTATGTATGTAGGTACATGGGAGTACGTAGGGAGTCATGAATGTACAGAAGCACAGTAACGACGTAATAGCATCTCCAATCTTGCTCAGCGCGATTACAAACTACAAATTAGTTAACATGAGGTGATCATTCTATAAGGAAGCAAGGATGCATGGTGAGCTGCTTTTTTGTCATCTAATGTTCCCCTAACGGAAAGGCATGCGAATGTGCACCCCCCCCCCCCCCCAGATTATGCAAAGAACTTGGCTTCAAGGCAGTAAAGCACGTCAAGACGTCAAGACAATGAAAATGGACTCTTGCTGGGTTATTGGTGCCATCCCTTTCAGAAGTGAACGCTTTGCAATTTGGGACCCGGCGGGAGAGCACCAAGTGCAGCGGTACCTGTTGTTCCGGATATTCAACGAACAGTGCTTAATGCAGACGGTGTCTACTCCGTAGGTTCGGCAGGGGGAAGTACATATCAGAAACATGCGTCAGGATAATTTTCCGGGTGATGCATGCGGCGTGAGATAAAATCAGATACATACATACATGTTACCACCAGATGTACTCTCGGTACCTAAGGTTAGGTGTTCAGGTACGAAGTACTGTATGTACATATGTACATACAGAGTACAGATTCATCAGGGCGAGAAGTTAGAACGGGCCCACGTGCCCCTCTGCCTGTCAGCAACAGCTCACCAGCGACCACCCATCCCCACCAGCGTCACCATCGTCACCAACGTCACCAACGTCCCCTCCATCATCTCGCGACTTGTCGCTGCGGTCATCTGCGTGAGAAAATCGGTCCCTGAATCACAAGCTCGGTCACCGCTTCTGGGTATTCTGTCTCACTTGCCCGTTGAAATCCATTCATTCTGCAGGTGAAAATCTCTGATGAGGAGGCCCTTTGTGTTCTGCGACAAATAGCTTCGCGAATTGCAATTCCATTGGCTAGTACAGGAGCCAGTTCGAGAAGCTCATCGGTCTGCTCGTTATCCCGGGATAAGCTTGTGTATGGGTACATGCTGCATAAACCTCAGTTCAAACTTCAAGGTGCACGGAGTTGCCCTCGACGCCCTTCACTCAGCCAACGTCACCAACGCCCGACATGTCGAATAGCCCGGCTACTAGCACCACGCAGACCCCCGAAAACACGTTGGATGACTACGAATATCTTTTTCCAATCGGTGAGTCGGCCTCTCTTGGATTCGAAGCCCCTCACTATGTACCCATCTCTGGCCTCATCAGCCAATGCTTCACATCCGCATGTTAGTTGGCCACAGCGGGGATCATTGTCTACGTATGCCCTTTATATTTGATGATGGTGTATCAAAGTGGTCATAGATGATAGCAGATCGTACCTAGGGGTATTCGACGGGAAGTTCTCGTCATCCAATATGGCGAATGCGAATTATCACTTCTTGTCTCCCGCTTTTTAGCCCCCTTTGTATAAGCACTCCAACAGATGGTGCGATTTCATTCTACATGTGCGTTCTTAAGATTTTCTTGCCGTGTGAGATCCACTCTGGTTTCAAAAGTCTCGTGTTACAAGAACGTGAAGTCGGCAGATATGTGAGGTTGCCCGTGCCCATGTACATAGGCTTCTCTGCGACACACGTACCGCGACACGTACAGAATGATGACTCTTTTCTTACTATCCCATGGTCTGACCTGCAGCAGGTTCTAGAAGCTGACATTGCCTAGGATATGCCAATTCTTCTCGGTGTAGCTGCAACACCCAGGGCCAGAGTGAGTCAGAAGCGAATGTTGTACCCAATTTTTCCTTCCTGATTTGATGCTGAAGCTCGGCCGTCGTACTTGCCTCAGAAGTCTCACTGCTCTCAACAAGGACTGACATCAAAATGAGAAGGTTATTCGTATTATGCGAACGCGGGTTCGCTAAGCCCTGCGTTCTACCAGACTCTCCTCGATCGATGCTGGCGTAGATCAGGAAATTTGCTCTATCGTCCAAATCAAAAGAGATCGTGCTGTCCTCATTATACTATTCGCGTCGATTCTGGTCAGTTCAAACCCTCGAGGGATCAGAGGCAAACCGTAAATCGCTTTACAAAATTTGTGTCCGGAGACGCATACATCGAGGATGCCGCTCGGCTGTATCCAGTAAGTCGAGAGGAAGCTAGAAAGCGCGACAACGAGTTTTCTCTCGTCGACCGGATACATGAGCCGGAGTATGATCGCTTGAGAAAACCCCCACAACCAGCACATAGCTTTGTCGTCACACTGGAAGAGGATATATTCACGGAGGAAAAGTATGAAGTCTTTGACAACTATCAAAGGGTTGTGCACAAGGATCCTCTTCAGGACAGGACTCGTCAGGCGTTCAAGCGCTTTCTTTGTAATTCGCCTTTGAGGCGAGGTGCCCTGGCTCACGAGGGTGGAGGCACAATGAAGTTGGGTTCATATCATCAATGCTACCGACTGGACGGTGTCTTGGTTGCAATTGGAGTATTGGACCTTCTTCCGACTTGCGTCAGTTCTGTTTACTTCCTGTATCATGAGAGTTTCTCCAAGCATGCCCCGGGCAAGTTGGGTGCTCTGTATGAAATTGCGCTAGCATCTGAGAAAGGCTATCAATGGTGGTATCCCGGATTCTATATACATAACTGTGCCAAGATGAGATACAAGCTCGACTACTCTCCACAGTCTATCCTGGACCCTGAATCTCTCTGTTGGGATCCTCTCGACTCGACTGTCCTGCGCCTTCTGGATCAAAAACGTTGGGTCAGCTTATCTATAGAGAGGCGTACTGCTGCTGGTAGTGATTCTGGCAAACAAGGTAGCGGCGGCGATGATGCCAAGGAGGAGATCAATCGAAAAAGTATTGACGATCTATGTCGAGACAATTTGAGTGTAGAAATGTCCAACGAGGATGGTGAAGAGACACAGGAGGATCAAGCAAGGTCGCTCTTCACATCGGGCATGCCCGGGATAAGCTCTCTCTCCGACATGAAGCAAGTTGACCTAGGCCATATTGCGCTCAAGATTTATCCTGAGGAGAGTACTCTTTTCAAAACGTCTGATTTAGACACTTCTTGGGATACAGAGAACATGGAGGACTGGACCGGTTTCAGATCCTCTGTGGCGGAGTTGGTGGCTGCGATAGGGCCTGATGCGATCGAGTTTTTGTGTATAGATGTGACTCGAGGGCCTTAATCGATGCACCTCGGGACTTTTCCACACCATGCGGTGGTGTATTTTTGCAGAAATATAGCGGTCAAGCCCCAGATGCCTGTTTCTTAGCACTGATTAAGAATAATGAATCCCATCACTGCTGACCCAGAGAATCAACGTGTGACGCATCTCTCATTTACCGTCCTTCCAAGTCATGATGAGACAGACTGACTCTGAGCTGGAGATGGATCGGTCGTAGCGCAGGTAACAGAGGGCACAATCCATTCAAACTTCTCTTTATCCCGGCAATTCCACCACCTCTGTATTGTCGACACGGGAATGTTGAACATCTTTGAGGCTTCCCGGGCGAAAGGAGCGCGGGAGCTGCCGGCAGGAGACAAGCGGTTACCCGTATCATATATTTGATGATGGGCAAGATATATCAAGACAGCTTCTCTTTTGCGGACGGAATAGCTGCGTTCGACGCGTGTGACGGGCTTCGAAGGTGTGTAGATTCGGTCGACATAGCGCTGCTTCTTGGGGCCTTTCTTTTATTCGAGGGGGGGGAGGTGATCACCTCAGGGGTCCCCTGAACGGTAGGATCGATGTTCTCAAGCGGCTGCATCGTCACAAACACCAAGGTATGTATGTAGCGGCTTTGTAGGTCCAATCGTGAGTGACTTCGAAGGCATTCGCTTTTGTTGTTTCTCTATTGCGACATTACTTAGCGCGGGGCGCCCATTGCAATTGCGTTCAAACTACGTACATACATACATACATAGCAGCTTTGTGTGGGGGAGCCAATGACATCGCTAGAAAGGCCCCGTGCCAAACCCCGAAATGCGTTATCTTATCTCCCCAATTCGGCAGTTCTGTAAGAACGTTATGCGATGCGCTCAAGCTTCCCAGTTGCCCAAAAAAAAGCCTTTGGATCCAACTATTCGAATCTCGTTTCGCCACGATAAAAGACCAATCCGTTGACGCTTGAATTCGCACCCAGCCCACGCATTCGTAGGCCATGGCCACACACCAAACTCTTCTCTCGCCGGCAGAGCTCGCCTACCTGCACAGTTCTCTGTCCCTCACCCCCCCAGTCCGCGCCGACGGCCGCGCTCCGACACAATTCCGCCCTCTAACAGCAGAGACGGGAATCCTCCCCGGAACAAATGGCAGCGCTCGAGTCTGCTTCTCGGATGGCACAGAAGCGATCGTGGGAGTTAAGGCGGAAATCGAAAAGACGCCCGGCATACACGATGCGGATGAAGCGGGGGACAAGCTCAACGCCATAGCAAGTGCTGAGAGGCCAGACGAGAAAAGAACGAGCCGAGAGTGGTTGGAGATGACGATTGAAATACCGGGGCAGAGGGACGATGAAGCTTCGACTGTATTTCTAGCTGAGATGCTGCGGGAAGCGCTGCTAGCTGACCGGGAGTTTGCGAAGAAGCTGTGGATCAACAGGCGGTTTCACTGGAGATTATATCTAGATGTAAGTGTTGTTGTTCGGTCTCATACACCGCTACTCTTGTTCTTCTGTCTCGATTCTCAGAAAAAGGGAAATGATGGAGCCATCTTTTGTTGCTATGCCGTGTTTGGGTTGTGTGTTGTGACGCATTCAACTGACATTCTCATGAATTTATCAGGTTCTACTCATCTCTCCACCGCTGTCCTATCCTCTTCCTCTCCTCTCCCTGACGACGCATCTTGCCCTTCTCGCGACTCGACTACCGCGCCTGAAGTCCGAAGGCGACGAGGACCCCATGTTCGATGACGATTGGGAGTCGTCGGAGTTTCTGTATCCTCGCGAGGGCGCCGTCACGGGTTCGCGACCCCCAATCACGCTCTTGGTCATCACGGTGGCGGGCAATATCATATTCGACCCTTCCAGAGAGGAGCTTGCTGTCGCCGAGTCAGCACTCGCTGTTTCGGTGTCGGAGATCCGGGCGCAGAAAGAGTCAGACGGGATGGATGTCGATTCGTCGAGTCGTGAAGTAGAACTGTTGTCTATGAGAACTATAGATCCTCCGTCCCGGCTGACGCCTCCAGGCGTGCCGAACTCAGAAAACGTGGCTACGAATGGAGGTGCGCTCGCGAAGCAGCAGGGTCCGGATGTGCACCAGGAGCACGTGGAGGGGGTATGGAAGGCGCCGCTCGGTGGAACGAAATATGCTGTACTGGAAAGCATCCTGGATGCGGTGCTTGAGAAAGGCGGCGTGGTGGACGATATTCTGGATGCGCTGGACGGCGTTGAATTGACTTGAAGCTGCAAAAACACGCCAGCGCTGGGGAGTATGCTTGATCGTGTAAGCGGGAATATATCCAGGGTGATAAGACTGGAGATGGCGACCCCGGCGGGTTCTTTCTTCCATTTTTTATTATCTCATGTGCATTGGGCAATTCGACTTGGGTGTACAATTTGTTTGTGCTTTATTCTACGGCGTAAACAGGTGCAAAAGTTATCATCAATCCGTGTCACTTCGGAGGGCAACATAAGATGAAGTACAACGAAGATACTGGAGCTTCACCAGCCACCAGGTCGCTGTGTCAATGACAAGATCACGTTGGCTAGTAAATCAGGTATGCGCACGTCCGTAGGCGCATTGTCTGATTATCATAGGAGACACAAATCTAGAAAGATGTTACAAAGGAGGCGAGACCCCTTGGGCTTTTCACCAAATACTAAACCACCTCTTCTTCTTCTGGCCTGCATCCGCATCCTCTTTCGCTTCCCCCTCTGGAGGCACATATTCACGCCCCAACGCAGCAGCCTCCAACTCCTTTATAGACTCCTCCTTATTCTTGCTGCCAAACGCCATCATCACAGGGTTCTTGGTCTCGATGCCATGCACCTTCATGTAGTATCTGCGTTTGGCCAAGTCGTCCAGCTTTTTCATCTTACTTTCATAAGCCTTCCTGCTCTTCTCTTCCTCGTCCAGACTGATGACATTCGTCCAAGCAGAGATGAAGGACAACGGCTGGGTCCAAAGGTCGGAGATCGGAGGTATAAGATCTTTGAATGGCGAGTTATAGACGTAATTCATGAAAAATGTGTATACGGCGAGTATGAACAGTGTTCCCTGTACATGCGTTTCAACATGATTAGAATTAATTCCATAGAACTTGTCGTTTAAAACAGACAAGACAGTTATGGCATTGGCGGCGAAACAAAGAATGGAGAATATGAAAGAGATAGTCTTCGTGTTCTTCATCGATAATTACTGACCATCATAATCCACATGTGAATCATTGTGTTATGCCAAAGCCAATGAGCCCAAGTCCCCTTGGGAGCCATCAAGCCAGGATATTCCTTTTGTTCCTGTACCTTCACCTCAGACGCCGTCAACTCGGGGCCATAATGTCTCGGTACGTTGTTGCGCTTGAGTCGTGATCCGTGAGACGGAGGATTGAACTTGGTCGGCTTCTCAAGGACAAGGGGCTTCTGAGCCTTGTCCGACGACGAAGAGGATGAGGACGCAAAGCGAATGAGAACATTTTGGGACAAGGGAATGCGCACGCCGCGCCAGAGAGGTCCCTGCAGCGGGAGAAGAAACCGCGGGATGATGGTTCGCAGGGTCATGATAACGTTGTGATTGATGGGATGTGTGGTGGCAAGTGTCACAACTTTGCTTTGAAGAGCACTCGATGCAGCTAAATCTGCTTTGAGACTTGTTGCTTGAAACTAATTTTTCATTTTTACAGAGGGGCCGGCGCGCGAGGTTCAACGACACGCGAAGCTCTCACGGCCTGCAGCAAGAAAAATTTGGCCTTGGACCCTCAGGCTCAATACCGCTGTGGAGCTTAAAGCCGCTAAAAGCCTGAACCTCACGAGCTCCAAAGTCCGAGTTTCTCCGGCCCATGTGTGGCGCAAGCTTGGTCACTGCGTAATTCACGCGCTGTGATTGGATATCGGCCCGGAAGAGTGTGGCTAACCACGCCAAGCAAGCAAAAGCGATCGGTCAATGCGGTCATAAACTTTTTTTCTCTTCTTTCTCCTTCTCCTTGAACTCAGACCGTATTTCTTGCATCAATTTTCATTCTAACGAAACTCACGAAACCTTCCTAATATTTACTTCCTCTTTCACCTTAACACACAAACCCCCCCAAACTCATCAAAATGGCTGGCGGTAAGTCAAAACACGCCTTGTGCTCATAACAAAATCCCTTTGTCGGGTTACGGGAAAGTCGTTTCGTGGTCGAACTGGTTCGTTCAGTTGCCATTGCGCGCCGAGGCAACGAATGCAATATGAGCGCAGAGGATGATTGTCAAATCTTCAAACTGCCCCTGACGCAACTCCAACCTGTTTCTCTTCGCTTGTGCCGCAATGGATGCGGGTCCATTTGCGCTCGAATTTGTGGCGAGCGCCCCTGAAACCTGCGCGATCATACCTTCGGCCGAGAGAGAAAATGGGAACTCGACTTGGAAAAGCGTTCAACGCAGCGGGAGCAAAGACAAGTCTGATGATGCTTTCATTGTTCACTGCGCCTTGCGTCTGCATTGTTTCATCGCACAACAATCCTCGGCTGGCCTCATCGACTATTAACCCTCCCATGCTTCGATAGCCTCCCTGGCGCAATGACAGTCCTCTCAAGGATGACGATGTGCTGACAGTTTTTGATGCAGGTGATATTCAGAAGGGCGCTAAGATGTTCAAGAGTCGTTGTGCTCAGTGCCACACCGTTGAGAAGGATGGTGGCAACAAAATCGGTCCTGCTTTGCACGGACTTTTCGGCCGCAAGACCGGCTCCGTCGAGGGCTACTCATACACCGATGCCAACAAGCAGAAGGGTATCACCTGGGACGATGACACTCTCTTCGCATACCTCGAGAACCCCAAGAAGTACATTCCTGGCACCAAGATGGCCTTCGGTGGTCTCAAGAAGGAGAAGGACAGGAAGGACCTCATTGCGTACGTTCTACGTTATATCCCAAACCAGTGAAGGCTCTGCTGGAGAACGATAGCTAACCCTGTTGATAAAACAGCTACCTTAAAGACGCCACTAGCTAAACGCTTTCGCATGTGTAACGATATGACCCGATAGACGGTGTGGAATTCCATTGGACAAGTGTATAATAGACAAAAAACGCATTTTCTTTTTTAGAATACTTCTAGCGTCCGCAAGCTGTGCGCTCACATTCAGACTCCTCTTTACTCCTTCAGACTCTTTCAGCGGACTGGGTTGGCTATACTACGTGAATTTTCTTCGGCCACTTCATGTGGAATCATCTCTGTCGTCTTGGCTGTGTTCCTGTCGACCTAACTCAGGCGCATCAGATGCGCATCAAAATAGACAAATATCCCACAGGTTCGATCTCTGTCGTATTGTCCTGCAGGCTATTTACACACCCACTTCGTGTAAATGGCCTTGACGTCTTTCTCGTTTGCTTCACGTCCGCCATTCACCACCATCTAGGCAAAATATCCCTGAATCAACACTTGTCGCACTCAGTTTCACAAACTCCACGCCCTCACTGGCGCCAGAACCCCCCCCCCCCCCCTCAAGCACAATGAAGGCCGAATTCCTGCTTCTATCCCTATCCGTTATGCGAACACGAACCCCCACTTTTCCTTGCTTCAGGAACGGGCACTTTTTAGTGTTGAGAGAGGTCCGGGTAAGTCGTGATGCATATATGTACGCGTGTTTTCAGTGCAACATATAGCCTGACGTTGAGAGATTTCATCGCTTTATAAATGGGTTGTCTCACTCGCTGGGCTGTCAAATGGCCCAATCATGAACATGCTTTTTGGAAGTTTTAAGAAGACGACTCTACGTGCCAGTTCTTGCGGATATCTCGCTGCAGACACTGCATCCATATATAAGTATCACTGACGCGATCATTTAGTTATTGTTTTGGAATACTTATGAGTGAACCCACCCAATCAACAATACATCAGTACTTTCACTCAATATATGCGCGAGCCTTGTCCCAGATATCACTCTATGGTATTGCGCCTAGTCGCTAAACAATTCTGATCTCTATTCAGACATGCCTCTATCCGCTTCGGCATCACACTGAACAAAGAAGAAAAAGACAGGAGACAAAAGACAAAAGAACAAAACATCTTCCCGCCTTTCACACCATATTCCGCCTACGATACGCATCTGGGTTCCTCACACTAGCCCGAACATTGTTCAGGGCAAACTCCCAATCTGCGCTCAGGATTCTCTTCGACGAGTCCCTGTCCTACTGGAGCCGCACCATAACCGACTCCACCGCCTTTGTGCGCAGCTCGCCCAGATCTGCACCGCTGAAATTGTTGCAGCGTTCATCGAGGGCGACCTGCGCAACAGTCTCCAGCTCGGAGGGGGTGTGATCCTTGCAGCGGTTGCGGTAGATGGTCCGGAGGATCTCGACGCGTTCGGAGAGAGTGGGTAGATCGATGAAGATCTGACAGCCCAAACGACCCGGTCGAAGAATTGCCTTATCTATAAGCTCGGGGTAGCTGGTGGTGCCGATCACGTAGACACCGCTTCTGTCACTCGCGCCGTCGAGCTCTGCGAGAAGGGCGTTGACAACACGAGCGCCCGACTCGGTGGTTGTATTGGCTCGAGGCGGCACGACCGAGTCCATCTCGTCAAAGAACACTATGTAGGGTTTGGAGGAGCGTGCCCGCTCGAAGTAATCTCTCACTGCTCGTTCCGACTCGCCCACGTACTTATTGAGCAGTTCCGGTCCCTTTACGAGAATGAGACTAGCCTGCGCGTCATTGGTAACGGCTTGAGCAATCAACGTCTTGCCGCAGCCCGGGAGCCCCCAAAGTAACACACCATTTCTTGGTAGAATCGCGATTGGATAGAGTCAACAATTGTTTGTAATAGCTTATGCGCCACCTTCAGAGCGCCCGATTGATCCCACGTCACGCTGGGGATCGTTGCTGCATTTGCCACCTGGATAGATATGCCGTCCTAGTATGATTTGCTCTTCCTTCACAGCACTAAACATTCCCTTTTGCGTTCTTGGCCTCAGAGTCGATATTCCGTTCTTTTTTCAATGGCGCCGCAAATCAACGACTATGCTTCAGCAGAAGTCGCCGTCTCAATAGAGAAGAAGCAGCCTCCGAAGAAGTTTCAGAAGTCAAAATGTTCGTCTGTGGAGTATGTGGTTGAAAGCAAGCCTGTTGGTGGCCTTGGAGTCTTGCCAACGGGTTGACTCAAGTCAGCATGGAAGACTTTGAAACTCCCTAAGTATGATAAAGCCGATGGATGTTGTTCGACTGACCTCATCGTTCCCGAGCCACGTGGAATGAGCAAAAGAACGTTGATGAAAGATACCGCCCGTGTACTGGGTGTGCTCCTTGCTTCTTTCGACACGTGTTTCCTTGATTCTGAAAAAATGGAGGAGAATATGATTGAGGCATTTGACGCGCCCATGGCGGAAGGTCGCTGCATCATATGCATTGGCGAGGTTGAAAACTACAAGGCTCAGCCAGATTCGGCTCTATACAACGACTTTCATGCATCCAGGTTGCAAATGCTTTGCAGCGCCATTGTAAAAGGAACGGAACATCGACTCTGAGGCCAAGAACTCAAAAAGGAATTCTTAGTGCTATGAAAGAAGAGCAAAAGAAGAGCAATGATGACGGCACCTATATTTCTTCGTGAGGCCTTGATCAGTCAATGAGGTGAGTTTCTGTCAGAAGTCAGATGTGTGTAAGGTTCTTTATTGTGATGCTTTTGACTGGAATAGCGTCGCGTGTTCGGCTAGTGAGAACAGCACTTTCTGTCGGGCACGAGTCCAACAAACGCACCACTCACTCTTCCGCCCGATCCTAGACCAATCATGCAACACTTCGTCGGCTGCAGATAGTGAGCGACATCATAGCTACAGTACCTACATGGAAGGAACGACCCTAGTGAGCGGCATGATTTATAGCTAGGTACATGGAAAGGATATTTCTGATCACACGTACATGTATGGGACTCTTGCCGATTGAACTTGCGTGTTACTTACATAGAGAAAATTGCCCAAGTCATCAGGTCAAGTGTATGCTGTCTGTAGCACCTTCCTCCTCTTCTGCAGTGTGACGCACTGATGGTAGACCACTCTCTGATGCTCCCGATGCTGTTACGATTTCCACAACGTCCATAGTTCCCTTGACAGAAATTACTGTGGTATTGCCTTCTCCCTTTCCTTATCACTTGACTTCCACTTCTTAGACGTGAGTATCGGGGTTTTCACTTTAGCTCGACCATGGCGATAACTCGAGTAACAAATACACTGTTCGCTTCACCTGTCACCGTCGCTGCCGTCGAGCTTCTTGCAAGGGTCCATATGGATCACTTGAGACTTGGCCCATCACTGGAGGAACCAGCCGAGGTCAAGACTCTGTCAAGGTCACACTGTCACAAACGGCATCGAAGAGTGAATTCGTAAATCTTGGAGGTGCCATCATTTGGACGTGTGATATGTTGGCACAGATCATATGGAAGATCAAAGATAGACAACGACAAAGGCGCTGTCTTTTCGTCGTGACTCGTGCAGTCGTGAGTATGCGTGAGTATGTGCATAAGTAGGTACTTCCGTAGACAATGAGTCTTGACATTGAAGGTTCCCAGGCGCGAATGAGGCGACGGCGCCGTCAGGAAGCGAGAGCACGTGAGATCCACCCGCCAGAAAAATGTTATCAATAACCTTATCGACATTGGCGCCTATGACGTGCGAATACGTACCTACATAGGTACGTACTTACATATGTAGCAGTTGATATCACCTCGATTGATTCCTCACCCGGATTGCGACTTGGCATGCGATCACGTCCTCCTATAAATCATTGCTTCCGCTCCTCTGAACGAGGTTTCCTACGTCAGCATGGGTGGAACATCCAGTAAGGTGACCGGCCAGGACAAGTAGGTCATGTAATTCTCAATCTTAATCTTATCCCATTCCTAAACCTCCTGTCTTCCGCCAGGATATTCGGAGCTCAGTTCTGTCTTACTCGACTTTTCTTTTGTTGAAACCCCCACCCTAGCTACCCGGTCCATAAAAACAACTAAACTAATGGCTTGAGGGGGCATCAGGGCCATTCTAGACATGAAGAGCCAGCGCGACAAACTGCATCAATACCAACGGCGCATCACTGTCCTGACCGACAAGGAGACCGATATCGCGAAGCAGATGCTCACCCGAGGCGACAAGAAGAGAGCCCTACTGGCGCTGCGGCGTAAAAAGTACCAAGAAACGCTGCTGTCCAAGACGGATGCGCAGCTCGAACAGTTGGAAAAGCTGACGTCGAATGTGGAGTTTGCTCTTATACAAAAAGATGTCGTCTTTGGCTTGCAACAAGGGACCAAGGTTCTCGAGGCGATTCACGCTGAGATGGGCGGCTTGGACCATGTAGAGAAACTGATGGGAGAGACAGCGGAGGCGATTGCCTACCAGCAGGTACGTTTCTATCAGTCTGCTTTGACACAACTGAGGGGCCCTTCTCTGCTTCTCTGTCGCATTGCTAATTTTTGTTTCGCGAAAAATAGCAAGTCAGCGATATGCTGGGTGGGCAAATATCAGCTCGTGATGAAGAAGATGTGGAGGAGGAGCTGGAGGCTCTGCAGGCTGGGTTGTCTGAGCAGGGACACCAACTCCCGTCGGTTCCCAACGCGCACGTACCCGTCAGTGAAAGAACGAGAACAGAGCATTTGAGGGACAGGAGGCCAGAAGAGCAAGAGATGCTGGCTTCCTGACGAGATTCTCTGCCTCCTTTTGGGTAGCTGTACTGAATGACTTACGTCGGGCTTAAGTTCATTGGGGGGGGATTTCTAACAACAAAATTCTGGAGTTCTTCCTATAGATTTGGAGGGGGATTTGCATTGCAGCGAGCATTCATCCACGGGCGTTTTGGCACATAAGGTTTTTATCTTCACGTCTTCGTTTCAGGCGCGTCACTTGAGGTGTTGGTAGTTCTGGTCGGCATCTTTACGAAGGTTACATTCTTGTCAATTGAAAAATTGGCTACAATAATATGGCATAAATAGTATACGATGGGCATATCTCCCTAATTACACTTCCTGAGCCATGAACGCAAATCTGACCTGGCTGTTCAGAAGGCAATTCTTCAGACGGCAGAATCATATGCAAAGCCCTCCTTGAGCTATTCATAACGCGCTTCTGGGTATTCTGTTGCATGAAGTTTCATATGATGGCACTCCCTTAAGTTGGAACTCCTCTCATCTGTATAAGCTCATTGTCAACAGATATCTTTTGAAGGTGAGATTGAGAGCAACGAAAAGCGGCAGCTGACTCTCATCATGGTCCCTAGTCTGTGCGAGCGTCGGAGATTCTGAGAGATCTGCTGGTTTGATGAGGGTAACACTACCCACCACCAACCCTATGGCGGAGGAGACACCGACAGAACGCCTTCATTATTGTTGGTGGCGAACTTGAGATAAACATGTGACCTGGCACGTGTCATTCAACGCAGATATATCATGATTGGACCTCGTGCAACGGTGACACGGTGAGGGATTGTTTGGCAGTCCAAAATGGCATGTTGGAGAATCCAATGCCGTGACGCAATACAGCTAGTAGGGGTGAAGGATCTCGGGGAACTCAAACGACGAGCGTGGTTGTACCTCGTTCCTGGTGCAAAACATGGACTTTGGAGAACGAGAACGGATAGCGGAGACCGGAGAAACGTTGTGTGCACCAATCTATATATATATGGTCACACAATGGTGATTGATGTATTCAATATTCGATGAGAGGCAAACAGCAAGATCCTCGTTCCAAACACAACTCCCATGACCCGCTTGCGATGATCTTCTGAGAGGAAGAATCGAGCGAGAAAAACTAAAAGTGTCATAACAAAAGAAACGTAACACAGTTATCGAAACGTGATCAAAAAAAAGCATGGAACGCCACGCAATCCAGGTATCAAGTCTTGAGCCCACTCCCGTGCCTAGTGTGCTTTCGCAGTCTGTCATTGTCCCCAAACCCAAAACATGTTTCTTCTTCGTTCTCGCTGCACTCCATCTCTCCGTCACTTGTTGCGCGCCATCTCAATGTGCTTCGTTGTCGTGACTTGATAGCCATAGGCACCCATCACGGACGCCACATCCGAGTCCCGTCTCAGTGGTGCTGGGAAGCTGTATCGCTGATGAATAGAGGTCTGCGGTCTCTGGGCAATGACGTTGAAGCACCTTGCGCAGGGGCATGTGGGTGTAGCGTTGAGAGGTGGAGGGGGTGCCATGTGGCGAGCGAACCAGTTTTTCATCTGGGAGGGCATATTGGTGTTGTTGTTTTTTTTGTTGGAGGTGTTATTTCCTGGTGCTCGCTGTCTTGTTCTTTATGTTTGATGTGTGTGTAGGCTCAGTGGTATCTTCTTTTTGTGTATATATCGGATGCGTATGTAGAATTTGTGTTGGCTTAAGCAGGTTTCCGTCAAGATGGATAAAAGTTCAACCCTTCCTTAGTCTTTGATACTTTCGGCTTGGTGTGAAGACCAAAAGGCTACCAGCGCCGGACCGAGCCAGAATACTTATACTCGTAGCATCACGCATCCGTCCATCTCGAACGGCGGCCCCAAAAAAAGAAAAAGAAACATGAACCAGACCCTACCTACGGAGTACGGTACTTGACACAAATTCCTCCCCTTTCTCCCCAAACCCCCCGGTCACCTCCGGTCCCCCAGATTAAGAAAGAAAGGGCCTGAATCGCGGTTGACTGCGTTGACTGCACTGCCCTTGCCTGCCAGATGTGGAGCCTGGAATGGACGGACACGGACGCTGAACACGGCACGTCATCAAAATTTAGAAACCATGTTTGCTTCTCGTTCGTGTCAGCCCAAAATAACGGCACAATGCGCAGACCAACCCCCAAAATCCCCCTTGCTGGACGGCCAAAACATGGGGTCAATGAGGGAGTATTGTTATTTCTACCACCCCATATTCTTATTCATACCACCTACCCCATTTTTGCCCCATATTTTCTTCGGCGGACTCAATTTTTTTCTCCCGCCCCGC
>SRPP01000548.1:0-15153 GCA_018360055.1 Claviceps monticola
TTTCCTCCCTGTCCTAGGGTTTTTCCTCTATGAGTCATCATGTAGAGGTTCTAGAACTGGGCAAGCTCAGGCCAGCCTAGCTAGTGTATTTAAATAATAATAACAATAACATAGCATTTCCACTTTCCCACAAGTTGGGAAACTT
This sequence comes from Claviceps monticola, assembly GCA_018360055.1. NCBI lineage: Eukaryota > Fungi > Ascomycota > Sordariomycetes > Hypocreales > Clavicipitaceae > Claviceps > Claviceps monticola. Next base: position 146 of record SRPP01000548.1, read on the forward strand.
AGCTCTTCAGTCAAATATACACCCACCATGTGCCCCCAAAGTGCTTAAGACATTCCATTTTGCCCCCCTGCAAGGTCCTCGTATCACGGTCATACCGTGATATAGGGATCTAGATTCAATACAAAGCGCAATTGTTCGCAGCGTTTGGGGTGTTGGTCACTAGATTTGGGTCTGGCGAATAAAGCTCTGTTGACCATCTGCAGCGATCACGTGATGTCTGTGACGGTCGTGTGACGTGGCTGAGTCCCCGATAAACTTACGATTCAACACCTGCCCCTCGAGACCCCTTCGTCGATATACATAGCAACTTCTGCGGAACCGATAAACGAAATCTCACTTACGCTGTCCGGATCTTTAACATGTGCATTAAATTGGCATTGCTTCCCCGATGGTCGGCAAGGTCAGGAAGCTATCTAACGTATCAGTGTCTAATGGCAAGATCTCACTTCAAAGAAACTTCCGCTATCCCAATGACCGGTTGCCGCCGATACGGAGCAGAAACTTCTGCCAGACAAGCTCATGTGGCGCCTGTCAACACGGGAAGCGCCAAAAGCCCTAAAAAGTCACAAAATAGGAGTTCCATCGTGGCGGCCGTAGAGGCGCGAGAGTCGGCTCTCAAGCTGCAAGCTTCTCGCCTGCAGAGACATATGGACCCCGAGACGCTTGCGAAATTGATAAAGGCAGAAGGAAGTGATTACCAGAAACGTTACAATGCCGCAGCAAGGAGATGGATATCTACCATCGTAGCTCTTCCTGTTTTCATCGTGCTGAGCTATCATTTGTACAATAGACGTGAGTTTTGGGGACCACATTTGCAGAAATCAAGTTACGTGCGTAAAATGATAACTAAAGCCTCCTGAGCAGTCGTTCTGGGACACGAACATAAAACTGTACCAAGGCGTGCACAATCGTCATTGCCGGAATTGAAGTAGTGAGAACTGGAGTCGTGAGTGAGACTGTGAGAACAATTACGCAATACGTGAGGCGATGTCGAAATCTGATAGTGATATCTTTCGAACTCTTCACACTTTTACAGCAACGGGACCGGTCAGAATGCAATTACCAAATAATCCTGCCGCAACAATGACGGGCAACATAGAAAGAGATCAGTGGCATGAACATAGCAGCCTTATCGACTGGACGAAGAAAGAGAAGGGTATGACATGACGCGAGTTCTTCGTTGCTTGCTTCTTCTTGACCCATCCATCATGCATGGTGTTCTAGTATTGCAATACCTGTTAATGCTTTTTATGTATGTACTAACACAACACATGTACTTACTGTCCCTATTATATACCAACACACCCGGTGGCCCGCCATCGCAAAGTCGGGGGGGGGTTTGGGCATGTTGATCTAGTTCCGTGGCATATCCCGGGATTATACACATCGGCGATGCCTTGTTCGTGCGTCTCAAACGCATCCGGTCACGGGTCCCAACTAACAAGGACCCGCCTCAATATTGGCCTTATGCCTTATTATTTTTTAATGTTTTGACGGTTTGCTAAGCAAGCAATCTCCGTAGCCATGTGATGGAATATTCGCACCACATTTATTGAGATGAGTATGATATCCAGATGTGAGGGCAATAAAAAGATACGCACATGGTCATTAATTAAATCGAAGATTCAGTTAGTCGAGATTGTGGTTTGATTTTGCCCTCCATTGACGAAATGATTAATTTATATAACAGTAACAAAGCATCGATGATCACACACTAGAATAATAAAATTAGTATATATGAGTCGAGTCGACCGAATTGTTTAACTTTACGTAGTGAGCCTCCAAAGTATCAAAAAGAAAAACAATCTGTTTGAAGTAAAAACAAACTCTCATTCTCGGTTTACTCTCAATTTTCGACTGTAATGTATTCAAATTATTTATTCGCAAATTGAGTACTCCATTAATAATTTTTTGAAACAACGGGGCTTATAAAATGTTGTGTGTGCTCTGCACAGTTTGCAAAAAGTGTTTAGCGTATTTTGCAGGCACCAACGCGCCCAAAATTCAGATATCGAAAAGATCTATTATTTCTTTTCAATCAAATACAACTCTCGGAAACAAAAATATACGCCGTATTGTCGCGTTCACAAGTGATTGAATCGTATGCCTCCAGATGCTATTTAGATATTTATAGCCTGCGTAATTAATGCGGGATCCTATGAGTGAAGTTTCCCCGCACGCCGGGTTCCCCCATAAAGATGTCAAATTACAGTGCAGGCGAAGATGATCAGACGCCGTACGATTTTTCAAACTACATACGGTTGGTTGTGCGCATGACCCTCGCGCCTTGGCACGTTCCAAATAATGGGTACTAACTCGCGTTTCTCAGTACGGAGTAGGTAGTGAATATTATCTAATTAGAGAGGCATTCATGCAATGAGCACTGGTCTTTGAAGGTGGCTAGCTTAGAAGAAGAAAAATGGAATGGGGCGTTGAGGCATACGAGAAGTGCGCGACAGGGCCTTTGGTGAACAATTCTATCATCGTCAATTGCGCCCAGATACGCCGATCATCGTCGTCCCTGAGTGTCCGGGATGACTCCCTCACCTCAGACTCTCAGACAATAGTCGGGGCCTGAGCGAGCCCTCGAGCCTCTTGTGACGCCTTCGCGCGGCTGTTCGAAGCTCGTAGGGACTCCTACTTCTCTTCTGTTTCATATCGCTAAGTCGACAGACCTGGCATTCGGACGGAGGGGCTTGCCGCTGATACGCGATGTCTGCCACGAGGCAAACAGGTCCGGCGGTGCCTGATTCCTAACTCGAGAAGTCGACCCCGGCAAAATTACTGTCGAGACCTATCTAAGATAGGAGGAAGAGGCTCGCCGGGCTCTGTAGCTGGCGCAGATACCTGAGTCGGTTTCCGATCGGCGGCAGTGCTGATAATGATGTCCGACTCGACTGCCTGTCACTAGCAGGTGGCATAGGACTGTCCTCTGCTTCCTCCGGGACACTCGTGGACGGTCGCGAAGGCTTATGCCGTCCTCGGGGTCCCCAACGAGAGGAAGTGAGTCTTGGCAATCCTAGAATTCGTCGATGTTATCTAGGGCGAAATCGCCGCGTGTTTCTCTCTTGCTAGGGGCCTTCCTAATACCAGCGGTGATGACACTAGCTCATCTGTAGCTTCTCATCTCGTGCAGTGACGCCGGCGATGTGATGACGGCATGGGAGACCGTACTGCTTGCCGAAAGTAAGTATTCCAATATCGCGGTCAAGGCTTGTCAGCCGTCGCGATAGCGTCGGGTGGCCAAAGCGATCGCGGCTCTCGCTGTCCCGTATTGAACGATACAGCCAATTTACCGCGGTAGGTGGATATGGTAATGGTTTTAGGCAGGCTTCGACTGCGAAAGAATCTACATTGTGAGCACCGCCGTTCGATTGTGACTGTTCATTCAGCATGACAACAGTTCCGGGAAAAACGATCAAAGTGGGTTTGAAAAGGACACCTCTTCAAAAGGTTTCACCTGTGACGGTTACCCGTAACTACTCTATCCGTTGCTTGCATGTACCTATATATCCCGCACTAACCTGAATTCCTACCAGCTTAGTGTTCTGACCTTTTGGTCGGGTCGGTAGGGATATCCGATTCCTCACATCACCCACGAGTACTCCGTATGTCGAATCATATTGGGCCGTCCCTTGAACAAAAGCCAAACGTGGTCTTGGTTCTCCGTGTGAGAAACGCATAACCACCCGTTCCGCCCAAAAGGTCAAGTGACCAAGTTGCACGTCTGCAGCTTGATCGAGGTTATATAGTGCATTGCCACTCACTCCCTCCCTGCCCGTACAGGTCGTGACACGGAGTACATAGAACCATCAACAACCCCAGTCCCAAAGGGTCAACTTTCAGGGCACAAATGACATGAGCCCCAGTCGAACCATTTCAGTTGAAGGTATTGACCCCTCAGAGGCGTCTAAGCGGCTTGGACATCTCATCGACATAATTGTAATGGCGTGCCCTAGTGCTGTTGTGCTACATAGTAGTAGCAATGGTAAATACCTGCGATCCTCGTCAGTCACATGCAACTGAAATATTCCAGGTAAGTGTTCCAAAAGTGTTGTCCAAATTCCAGAGACATGGATTCAGTCGCCGATCGGCAGAGATCCAGATAGATCTTCAGCCACCTCAGAGTCGATGGCCGTCTGTACGTTTGGACTTCTGCTTGCATAATACATACTGGATGTATCTATGAATTCAGTCACCGACCTGTGGTTTGTGAGGAATCGGATATCCCTACCGACCCGACCAAAAGGTCAGAACACTAAGCTGTGTTATGGACTGGCCTCGGGGCGACTGCGGACGAGCGTCAATAGTAGTACAGTGAGGAATCGGATATCCCTTACCGACCCGACCAAAAGGTCAGAACACTAAGCTGGTAGGAACTCAGCTTAGTGCGGGATATATAGGTACATGCAAACGACGGACAGAGCAATTACGGGTAACCGTCACACGTCCCCATCTCAAAGCCGAGGCTACGCAGTAGTCGAGGCAAAGACCCCCCTTACCACTACCCCAGTCCGATGCTTGAGACAGAAGACTCGCCCAATCGCCACCTATTGATCTGTCCGCCCGTCTTACGTCACTGTGCTGCGGGTGCCGTCCTGGCCCTTCTGCGGGGCTGCTGGCAAGATCTCATTGGAAACTGAACGTGCACCTAGACTGACGGGGTGTCATGGTCTGGGCTTTGCCCAGCCCTCAGCAATGGTGAAGTGCGCGACAGGGCCTTTGGATGAACAATTCTACCATCGCCAATTGCGCCTAGATCCGCCGATTACCCTCCTCTCTGAGTATCCGGGATGACTCCCTCAAAATCTCAGACAATATTCAGAGCCTGTGATACGGTTTACTGCTCCGAGCGAACCCTCGAGCCACTTGTGATGCCTTCGCGCGGCCGCCCGAGGCTCGTAGGGCCTCTCCTTCTTCTGTTTCATATCGCTATTCGACAGGCTTGGCACTCGGACGGAGGGGCCTTGCCGCTATACGCGACGTCTGTCACGAGGCAAACAGGGCCGGCGGTGGCTGACTCCTAACTCGAGAGGTCGACGCCGGCACCGGGCAAAGTTATTATCGAGAACTATCCGAGATAGAAGGAAGAGGCTCTCCGGGCTCTATAGCTGGCGCAGATGATGATGTCCGACTCGACTGCCTGTCACTAGCAGGTGGCATAGGACTGTCTGCTGCTCCTTCCGAGACACTCGTGGCCGGCCGCGAAGGCTTATGCCGTCCTCGGGGTCCCTAACGAAGAGAAATGAGTCTTGGCAATCCTATAATTCGTCAATGTTATCTAGGGCAAATTCGCCGCGTGTTTCCTCTCTTGGTAGGGGAATTCCCAAGTTCCAACATCAGCGGTGATGACACTAACACTAGCTCATCTGTAGCTTCTCATCTCGTGCAATGACGCCTGCGATGTGATGACGGCATGGGGGACCGTACTAGTGGCCGAAAGTACTCCGACATCGCGGTCAAGGCTTGTCAGCCGTCGCGATAGCATCGGGTGGCTAAAGCGATGTGTGATCGTCGTATCATGTGGGTGGCCGTCGTCGTCGTCGAATTTTATGGCGGTGCGAAGAATTTGAGGAGCATGCACTGTCTTTTAGCGCGGGGTACAACGGAATCAAATTATGGGATATAAATTATGGATCATACCTGGCGCCGACTGAAATCGTACCTGGCGCGCAGTTCGTCTCAATGTATTAGGTGCGGAGCATGTGCATGTACTAGGTACCTGGTAGCTACCTAGCGGGGCCAGTCCTTGTCCCTCTTGATTGGGCCAATCACCGCCCAAATTGAGAGCAGCTGCGTCAGACGCTTTCGCGAAGCGCCGATCGACCAGGCAAGAATGAAATCTAGAAACATTAACGATTACACCTAGTGTTGCATGTTGACGTTGTTCAATTGACTTGACCGAGCTTCAATCGTTGTAACCTCACCGCTTTAGCTTTCTTTACACACAGACCCTGAGGCGCGCGTTCGCTTCCAATCTACCCCGGGCTCATATTGGCCTTAATACGCATTGGGACAATCCCATGGCGGCATCGCATAAGACAACCTCACGGAAGAAGCTGGCCACCTATGGCAGCGGGCCTTCACGGAAGCGCGCTCTCGTTGCAAAAACAGACCGCGATTCGGAGCCAAGCATCTCATCTGAATTCAAGCTAGAACAGCCTCTCAGCATACCAGAATCGCCGAAATCAAGTATTAGCAATACCTGGTCGATACCAAGCGGCTTGTGCCACGTGAACTCAACCACATCAGAAGCAGCTACATCGAAGCCAAAGTCTTCTGGTCTCAGCCACAGCGCTTCACCGCACATTGTGACTCTGCGCAAAAGAGTTCATTCAGTAGCGTTTGCGCAAGATCATCACAAGGGTCAAGCTCAATGTCGAACTTTAGAGGCGCAGCCAGGTGCAAGGTCCAAATCTCTGATCAGCCGATTTCCAAACTCGAGTTGTTGCGGCTCCGAAAACGCCCAGCGTACAGCTACACCTTCTCGACGGCCACGCTTGATTGATGCCCTCGCAGCTCAGGAGGCTGCGCCAATCACCGACGATGTAAATGTACCTTTTGAAACAGACTCGGCTCAACCCATATCACCAGAGCGAAGGTCTGCAGATGAGCTACAGAGCTTATCTACACACCATGTACCAGCACGAATCTTGGACCGTCGCGGCATAACTACTACTAACCGGAAAGTTCGCGTCACTTACCGCGAATCGCGGACCATTGCTCGCGTATCAACCTCCGAATCCTTCCGCAGTCATACGGGGAACGTCGAGAATGACTTGGATTCTCTGATCGTGGGGCCGCGTCCGCCTCCTCCATCTCCGACAGATGCATTCGCTTTGGACGATTTAGAGCGCGAAGGTTGTACGCAGCCGGCAATCAAGAGTGTTCACGAATTACGCCGCGCGGGGTTGAATAATCGATTTGCAGATGAGATGGACGACCTATTATACAGGATCGGACTTCCGAGCTCAGATGTTTCTACGATGAGAAGAAATGCTCTCTGCGAGCTGGTGCAAAAATTCCAGCGAAAAGACTTTCTGCGGCACTTCCGAGATCATGCGTCTCGCGATAGAATTGTTCGGGACGTGGGAAAGGAGATGGATCCTGTTTGCGGCTTCGCTCTCATAACAGCCTTGATTTGCTTCCTGAATTCTGGTCCAGCCCCTAACCTTCTTCGCCAGCTTGCGAACGACGGCGTGGGAAAACTGCTGGCTAGGCTACTTCCTGTGGACGATGATATTGCGGTCATGGCCACTCAAAAAAAGCTCAACATGTCTCGAATAACTAGATCTTCTTTAAGGGAAATCAAAACGATACTCCAACACCTCCCTATTTGGCACGGCTATCAGCCCGAAACAATTTCGCCACGAACCGCAGCACTCCAACTGATGGCTTTGCTTAGTAGATTTGCGGACGCTACACTCCTTGATCAGATCTTACTGGAGTCGCAGCGGGCTATCATTGACGTTGCCACATGGGCCAGCGAACAAGGCTCCTTCGATGATGTAGACTACGCGTTAACTGTTTTCATGCTTCAAACACAGTCCGCTGCCGGTGTCAGCCCACGGCTGAACAGCGATGGTCGCCATCCAACGAGAATTTCCAGTCTGCTTTCAAAAGCAATTCGGCGGTGGCCTAGCGCCCGGACCGAGCTGGAATCAGCCGTTCTCAAGCTTGCACTCAACACAACTAACACGGAAGACGAAGCCACAGCATTTGACGATCCACAACTTTCCGCAAAATTGGCCACCTGTATTGGTGAATCTTTCGCAAGCGTTCACGCTACCATTAGGTTGGGGAGGCTTGAGAATGAGAGATACGACGAACTGCTACTTATGCTAGGTGTCATGATTAACATCATGGAGCACTGCTCATCGGCCCGGAGAGGTGTAAATGAAAACGCGATGGGCAGGCTAATGAAACTTTGGCAGGATAATCAGCAGTCTGTGGCCGAGGTGAGTCTGGTGATGCTGACTTGAGTATCAGGACGTCTTTGATTTGCTGACAAGAAAATTAGGCCGATTCGGTGAATAAGTCCAAGTTGAGTGTGGCGCTTGGCTACTTGTCCGTGTTACTTGGGTACATGTGTCTGGCCGGGCAAGCGAGGGAGCACATTGAGAGCTGTGTTGGGCCTAACGCACTGCGCAGTCTAAGGAATTCGATACAGCAGTTCGCCCGCCTATATAAGGCTGTCGATAGCAAAGCTCATGCCATGGATGCCCTCGTGGAAGAGCTCAGCCGTATTGAGTGATTTTGCTCCGAATCGGGCTCATTGAACGAAATCAATACAGATTTCGCGGATGTCAGAACTTGCCCTTTATAGTTAAACTCTCCGACGATTCACGAAAATCGACATTGAGTATCAATTCTCCTCCCACATCAGCTTTGACGCTTTTGTCTTCCCTGTAAGACTGATCAAGACATACCACCCTCACATACTACCTTCGCTTCCTTCTTCCACGGGCGCCGCCGCTCTCCGGGGCAGCCTATAGTCATACGGTTGGAGTTAGTTTGGGCTTCAATCGCACTATCTCTTACTGAATCGCATCGGAAGGTCATGCGCTGTTCGACAAGCCTGAGATAGTTTCGATGGGAGCGTTTTTGGCTGCGTAGGTTGCCTATGGCGAGAATGCATCACAAGAAAATTTAGGCATGGTGTTGAGAGGATAGAGAAAGACTCATGAGCTGCAGGATGCCTGCCTTCAAGCTTCATATCAAGCCGGTGAGGAAATTGAAAGAGAGCGACGAGGAATAACTGACTAAGCTAACCGATCGCACAGTCGGTGTTCGAACTTCATAGGCACATAGCAAAACTGGGTGGTACCCGTATCCTAACCCCGTACCCTGTGCTCGGACCAATGAGACGGCGTATTCTAAGTTCTAATCCATACGTCGCGGGAGCGGCAACCGCCAAGACCTTTCGATACGATCTATTTGATGGTGCCTGGACTACGAAGAGGCATAGACTGTCTTATCGGATCGAGACCGAAGCTGACTCGGAAGAAGAAATGGATGGTAATGGCTACCAACCTCACCATCGCGGCGTCGCGGCAACAGACACGACATTGCTGACTAAAGAGCAGGGGCACGGCACTGGAGGACTGGAGTACGTAGTCTTGCAGAATCTGAGTCAGAAACCTGATTATTCTGTTTGATCATGTGTGCCGTGGTTTGCCTGTATTATTGAAGGAATAATTGTATCCAGGTCACATGCCAGGTCACGTGCACTCCCGTGATGTGCGAGAGACGTGAAGACTTTTTCTCACCCTTCATATCCACGGAATAATCTAGTTCTTTAGTCAATATAAACACTCCATTTTACCCCCCAGATATTGCTGCAAGGTCCTCGTATCACGGGCATACCGTGATATAGGGATCTAGATTCCGATAGTGATGTTGTTTCTAACATGATGTTTGTTCTGCGTGAGTATCAAAGTGTGTAGAGGCATAACTATTCAGGCGCAGTCAAGCACCATTCGACGACAATTTCTTAATCACTAGCCCATGAATCCAATGCGAGACCGATTGTCATATTGCTTGATGTTAAGGTTATGGCATCAGGCATCATGATGGATGAGGTGCCGCCGCCTGTAGAGCCGTGCCCGCAAGTTGTAACCAACTTGCCCCACAATCGGCGGCGTCCCGCGTCTGTTGTGGTGGTGTGCTGACAACGTCAGAAAGTACGTTGGCCTACAGCTTGAGCTCGTCAACATTCAGGAGACGCGTACTTCTCAATAAATACAGGTCCTTTCTTGCTTGCTCATAAATTGCCAGTGACGAAAATGTCTGCGCCAAAGCAGAGAAAAATTGCCATCGTGGGCAGTCGATCCGTAGGTACGTGATGAGACTGTTCTTACGTGTCGAATATAATACATTGACCATAGCAGGCAAATCCTCGCTTGCCGTTCAATTTGTGGATGGTCATTTTGTTGATAGCTACTATCCGACGATCGAGAATACTTTTTGCAAGACAATTCGACACAAGGGACAAGATTTTGCCACTGAGATTGTCGATACCGCCGGCCAAGATGAATATAGTATATTGAATTCGAAACACTTCATCGGGATACATGGATACATTCTTGTATATTCTGTCTCATCATTGCCTTCGTTCGAGATGATTCAAGTTATCCGGGAAAAGATCCTTAATCACCTTGTTAGCATATAATGGTTTCCCTCCTCGTGTCTTATTTGCAGCATAAGTTTCTGAGCAAACATTTTTGAGCCACTAACCGACGTCTTAGGGTAGCGAATCTGTACCTATCGTCATCGTTGGGAATAAGAGTGATCTTCGACCTGAGCAGCGCCAAGTCAACTCAGAGGAAGGTCAAAAGCTATCGGAAAAATTACAATGTGGTTGGACGGAGGCCAGCGCGCGATATAACGAGAATGTTGGGCATGCCTTCGAACTCCTTATTGCCCAGATTGAGAAGTCACAAAATCCCAGAGAGGCTCCAGCAAAGAGCAGTTGCACTCTCATGTAGAGCCAAAGCGTGGGGATTGTGGCTTCACGCCGCACGGTCACGCATTACATATTTACATATATATACGACTGCAAGACCCCTTGTTAATGCGTGCACATAGCGCAAGTCATACCCGATCTACGACACTGAGCTTGTGAGACACCATCTCCGCTCAAGCCTATTGGAAATCGAAAATTTGATGTCAGGATGAAAGGAGATGTATAACTCTTTAAATGAGGGAGCCAAAGGAAGGAAGCCAAACAAAGATAAATGGCTTATTTGTTAGTTCAAATGGCGGGCTGAAGGGGATTTTTTTCACCACGTTAGTAGAAGCTGTTTAAACCCTTCAACTTACAACTGCTTGTCTTATGTTTTATGTTCTGATAGACACCATTTTTTGAATCATGTCAGAGGTACGACTACAGTGGCAAGGTAAGGCATCATGTACACGTATGAGAGTTGCAAGTGCCCGACGAGGCGTGCGCAGAGACACGTACACGCCGAGAGAGGTATTCGGCGATGGCCGCTCACATGGATTGTGGAAGGCCAGGGATTAAATAGAACCCTCATCATCAGACCCGTAGCTTGTACATACATTTACTCCATTTAGACCTCTAAAGCCTGACAGATCAATTTGGCCCCTCTCAAGGTAGTGGAGGAGAAAGCAAATATATGGCACGTCAAACTACATCAATCTACTGAAATGGTTGATAGACATCCATGGTGCGCCAGATATACCCGTGTCATTTGTTTTCATGTCCATGACACATCGGAAAAATCAGGTTTCTGGCCCTTCACTTGCGCTCCTTCCCTCGATGGGGAAGAGACTTCTGAGATGTAGATGTCTTTAGAAGTTCCCTGGCAAACGGAATGAGGCCTGGAGCACCAGGAAGATATTTGCGGAGAGGTTCGGGAACGCGGAGGCCCTGTGTAATTTTCAGACGTTCTTAGAATGCGATGTCTCTCAAATGGAAGCCGTTGATACGTACCTCCTCAGTTTGATAGTTCTCAAGAATACAGCACATGGTTCTGGTTGTGGCGCAGAGGGTAGAATTGAGACAGTGCACGTATTTCTTCTTGATATCAGTTTGTATTTTCGTTCCAAACCTTATCTCGAGGGCCCGAGACTGATAGTCGGTACAGTTTGAGCAGGACACAAGCTCTTTATATTCTCCTTGAAAAGGAAACCAAGCCTCTAAGTCGAACTTCTTTGAGGCAGCATTGTTCAGTGCACCGGACACGATTGACACAATTTGATATGGCAGTTGCAAGGACTTGTAGAATTCCTCAGAAATGGCAATCATATCGTCGAATGCCTCCCAAGACTTCTCCGGGTCAGTCAAGAGAAATTGTTCGATCTGCAGCACCGTCAGTCACGGTGGTCTATAGCCCGGATGTGGTGGCGCCGCAAACTCTATGTACGCTACTACCTTCTCAAATTGATGCACCCGGTAGATGCCCCAGGCATCTCGACCATGGGAGCCCGCTTCTCGTCGGTAGCAGGTGCTATAGCCAGCATACCTATAAGGCAGTTAGTAACACCAATCATTTCCATCTCGTAGTGCCGTCTCACTTGATGGGAAGTTCCTTGGGCACGAGCCATTCATCAGCATGGAAAGCTGAAATTGGCTGCTCTGATGTAGCGATTAGGTACTTGTCGTTCTTCGCATCTCCGTCAGTGACCTTGTAGAGCTCCTCATCGAATTGCTCCAACTGAGCTGTTTTGCTCATGTAGTCCTTCAGCATAAACTGCGGGGTCTGTAGGGCGTTGTAACCTCGCTGACTGAGGAACTCGAGACCGTAATTGATCAGGGCCTGATTCAGGAACACGCCCCATTGACGCAAAAAGTAGCCACGGTGACCAACAACTTTCACACCGCGGTCGGGATCATATCCGTCTAGTCTGAGAAGTACTTCATGGTGGGATAGAATATTGTCGCGTTTCTCAACTGTCACACCTTCCGGGGCCCAAGTGCGTTCCACGACGTTGTTATCCTACTTACGAGTTCAGTGCATGCGTCTTCCTTGCGATGAATTTTGATTTGACAGATCGAGACAAACCTCGTTGTTGCTCACAGGGACAGATTCGGCTACGTAGTTGCCTACTGTCTTGAGCTTAGACTTGAGCAGAGCGTCCTTTTCGATGGCGGACTCGACAAGCGCTTTCTTCTCCTTCTCAAGTTCAATCTTCTCCTTCAAGAGGTCATCCGCACTTTCCTTCGCCTGGAATAGCGGCAAGCGTCAGCGACCACTGCTCAATGGTACCACTCAATGTATTTGATTGCTCCTGACCTTCTTCTTGGCACCAATTTGCTTCTGAACATCGTTGATTTTCCCACTGATCTGTGAAGCACTATAATTGGCTGGTGTTTAAATCTTTAGCATTGGCTATTCCGCCAAGCAGGTGTAAAGAGCAATCGGCATGCTCACTTTTGCGGTGATCGTCGAAAAGGGCGATAATTTCATCAACGATCTCAACGTTGGCGTATCGTCGGCGCTGGGACTCGCGAATTTTCTCGGGGTTTCCACCGCGTTCTATGATGAAATCAACGACGTCCAGCATGTTGTCTCAGACCGCTACCCGGTTGATGGATATGTGCAGAGCTCGATGTCAAGGTGAAGCTGTTTTAAATACGATCGCCTAGCCTAGCAGACTCCTTGGGGCTTGTTGAGGTCATGAAGTTTATTAGTCACACGTTCACTAGGATTGAACACGGCTCCCACGAGGAGTGAAAAATGTACGGAGTAGGGTCTACCTCATTCCAACCGCCGCGACCGGCGATATTAGTAATCAACAACGACTAGGTATGCACAGAGTACATATGTACATAGTATTTCTACACCAACGAGGTCGAGAGTCATAGACCCTGACCGAATTGCGCCAGCTTGTTGCAGGATGCGGCCATTTCTGGCCCTCGCATTGCATACCTAGATATGCACACATCGTGAGAAAGCAATCATCGACGCCATGGCGCCTCGAAATGAGTGCTTATTGCAGATCTGCCAATGGGCACGTCAACTCCTCGACCGGACGCAGCTCATAACCGCGACGACGATCCCCTAATCCTCATCAAGGAGCAAGAAGAGGCCGGACGGGATTCTTGGCTAGGCTTCCTGTCGCATCGTCGCGCCCCGACGCTACTTGGTAGAGCGCTGAATCAACAGCGCAACGAAGCACTGCAAAACGCTTTATCAGCGCTATCACAGCGACTTCGGTTCGTAGCCGAAGGCGATGTCTTCCGGCTCAGGAGTTTGCTGTTCCAGAGGCGCCTGATTGCTCTAAGACTAGAATCTTTCGGTCATGGGTAAGGCTTCGAAGTGGTCATGATAGATAATAGAGATGGCTCGCGCGTCCCCGGTAAACGGCGCCTCTCCTAAAGGACCTCGCGATGGATACCGACTCAACGAGACTCGAACAAGGTCGCGCCCGCCCAATTCAGGAGGAACGAAGATGAGATCCGCGCCGAAGGCAGCGAACGAGCTGCTGAGCTACGTTCATGAGGGCTACGAAACCTTGACCGAGTACGCAGGTATGTCGGTGGACAGTCGTTGAGGGTGTTGTGGGCGGCAACTTACCACGTGGTTGCTGCGACCGGCGTGAAATACGCGCGGCTCTTGATGTCTTGACAATGCGAAGCTTCTCACACCCTTCCTTCCATAACTACTAAGGAGATGAGCCCAAAGCTCCAATTCATCACGCGGTACATGTATATAGTGTAATCAATCAAAAGTACATATCATTCAGAGTAACGAATCGCTATTTGCAAACTTGATCCATACCATGCCCCAGTCACCGGCCAACTTCGGCTTTTGCAATGTGAGCACTGAACGATGAGCACTGAACGCGAGTTCATCTAGTACAGGCTGTGAGAAACGCATAACCACCCGTTCCGCCCAAAAGGTCAAGTGACCAAGTTGCACGTCTGCAGCTTGATCGAGGTTATATAGTGCATTGCCACTCCCTGCCCGTACAGGTCGTGACACAGGCGATCTTGTTTAGCACATGTCACTCTGCGATGATAACTAGCAAGAAAACAGCGATAATCGGATTCAGAAAGCCGCAAAGCTAACTTAGGCAATGTAGGTACGTCTGAAGCCGTTGATTTCCTCGGAAAACAACGTGACGATGCCTTAGACGCGCTCCAATTGCAAAATCGAGAGGCTTTTTTTAGGCAAAACTGAAGAAATTGTGCGGCGACGCGTAGCGGAGGCGCATATTTCGTGTTTGCCTCTTTATGTTCTATGTGTTGGAACAGATCCGTAAGGTATAACAATGTATGCATACACTGAGGGGGTGGCTACTGTGAGAAACGCATAACCACCTGTTCCGCCCAAAAGGTCAAGTGACCAAGTTGCACGTCTGCAGCTTAATCGAGGTTATATAGTGCATTGCCACTCCCTGCCGCACAGGTCGTGACAGCGCCCACTCTTTTGTGCAACACTGTTATGGATTAGTCTATGACTAATCGTGGATAGATAGGCGGCAAGCCTGGGATGATTACTTGAGACTCCCCCCACTGGGCGTGGAGGTACTTAAACAGC
>SRPP01000549.1:0-15067 GCA_018360055.1 Claviceps monticola
GTATTCTTTTGTTGTCTTCCATGGCGCAACGGAATTGGGCACATCACCCAGACGGCGGCGCAGACACCCGCGATTGGCTCTTGGAGCCAGGCCATCACAATATGAATGCTCAATAAGTTTCCTTTGTCCTTGCTCCTGCCACTTTTTGAAACCCCTGTATTTGAGGGCCTTACAATTCGAAAGCCCATCTGGATTCTAATTCTCTACAGAGTGCCCATTTCTCGTTTGATTACGCTCTGCTGGAGGCTGGAGTTGAGCTACGTACAAGCCAGGTATGTACATCGTATCTTTGCTACTATGTAAGCCATAGGAATCTTGAGAGTACGGAGTAGGGAGGGGCACCTTTGCGCGGCATGTGTGCCACCACACCAATTAGAGATTGAATGGTTCCAGTCATGTGATTAGAAGCTTCCTATCAATATGGCACGGACGACACGAGATGTTCCCGGATGCTACCGCTTCTCCAGCGATTCTGTTGCTCTGGCGGAAGACAAAGCAGCAAGTGGCGATCCTCTAATCTACATCTAGCACACACAAGGTTTAGCTCTGCTGCTGCCTGCATCATCAACTAGTTTGATCTCCGCCCTCTTGTCCTCGCCAACAATGTGGCGGCTTGTCTCACGAAGCGTTTCCGCCTTCGCAACTCATGATCTTGCGACGCCAATGGTCGTTCCAAGATATTCCGTCGTTAACCATAGTATGGCATCCAACAGCTCGTCGTCATCAGCGGCATCTGCTAGAAGGAGGATACACGCCACGGCTCAACAGCTCAAGCCAGTCGTGGGCCTAACCTCTACGTCCTTCAAGTACCAAAAATCGCATGAGCCACCAGAGACAGTTCGAGACACGCCATATTTCATTGATAACAATTTCGTCAATTCCAACACGAACAAGTTTATCGACCTGCTAGATCCCGCCACAAACCTTCTAGTGACACGTGTACCTCAGATGACAGAGGAGGAGATGAAGGCGGCCGTCGTGTCCGCTGAAAAGGCGTTCAAGTCTTGGAGAAACACGACCGTCTTGGCTCGTCAGCAAATCATGTTTCGCTTTGTTCATCTCATTAAGGAAAATTGGGACAGGCTAGCTGCTAGCATTACCTTGGAGCAAGGCAAGACCTTTACTGATGCCAAGGGTGACGTTCTGCGTGGTATCCAGGTGGCCGAGGCCGCTATTGCAGCCCCAGAATTGCTGAAGGGTGAAGTTCTGGAGGTCGCCAAGGATATGGAGACGCGCACGTATCGTGAACCACTGGGCGTCACTGCTGCCATTTGTCCTTTCAGTAAGTTGAGCTGTTCAATCGTCAGCATCTCAAGCTGTTCTTCAAAGCTAACTATTCCTATTGACTTTCCTGCTATGATCCCCCTCTGGTGCATTCCAATCGCCACCATCACCGGTAACACCCTGATATTGAAACCCTCTGAACGTGACCCAGGAGCTTCCATGATCCTCGCCGAACTCGTTCACAAGGCTGGGTTCCCCGAAGGTGTTGTGAACGTTATTCATGGTGCGCACAAGACTGTCGATTTTATTCTCGATGAACCCGCCATCAAGGCCATCAGCTTTGTTGGTGGCAACAAGGCTGGCGAGTACATTTTCAGCCGCGGTTCTGCCAATGGCAAGCGAGTACAGGCCAACTTGGGAGCCAAGAATCACGCTGCCGTTCTACCTGACTGCAATAAGCAGCACTTTATTAACAGTATAGTCGGTGCAGCATTTGGAGCCGCCGGTCAACGCTGTATGGCACTGAGTACTCTGGTCATGGTTGGCGAGACCAAAGACTGGCTCTTCGACATTGCAGAGGCAGCTAAGAAGCTTAGGGTCGATGGCGGTTTTGAGGAGGGAGCCGATCTCGGTCCGGTCATCTCTTCTGAAAGCAAGGAGAGAATCCTCAGCATCATCGAAAGCGCTGAAAATGAGGGTGCCACCATTCTTTTGGATGGCCGAAACTACGTTAACTCCAAGTATCCTGACGGCAACTTTATCGGCCCCACCATCATTGTAGATGCCACGCCCGACATGACGTGCTACAAGCAGGAGATCTTTGGCCCGGTTCTAGTGTGCCTGAACGTGGAGACGATTGGTAGTGCTATTGAGCTGATAAACAAGAACGAGTACGGCAACGGTGTGGCCATATTCACGCGCTCTGGTCCGACGGCCGAGAATTTCCGACGCAACATCGAGTCGGGCCAGGTCGGTATAAACGTGCCCATTCCTGTACCGCTACCCATGTTTTCTTTCACAGGTAACAAGAAGAGCATTGCCGGAGGCGGTGCCAATACCTTTTACGGCAAGCCCGGGATCAATTTTTACACACAGCTCAAGACTGTGACTGCCTTATGGCAGAGTCACGATCCTGTTGCTGAAAAGGCTGCCGTTCACATGCCCACGTTGCAATAGATTGTGCGGTGATCTAGTGGTGAAGACGGTGTTGTCGGTCGATCCGGAAATCGAGGATGCCCAGGTGATGAATAAATGAGATCATGGGAACTGATCATGGAGCGATAGAACCGCAGAAGACCCCAGCGCTGTGCCCGCTAAGGTAATTAATAAAGGGACTTCAGGGACTGAAATTTGAGTATGCAATATGATAGTAACATGAACGTTGAACTCTGGCACGTGTCGAATATCCATTGTAAAAGAATTGGTCGAAGGTATACATATTACAGAGTACAGAGTAGATCATCATCATCCACCGAATAATCTCCTCAGTCTATGTACTCTGTATTCTTGTTGTTAAAGATAGAGCTTCACTCGCCTGCCCCTGTGCTAGCGGTGAGTCGTGACCAGGCGCGACACAAGTGTAGACTTGTAACTCTCTCGCTGATGGGCATCAGTCAATTACACGCCAAATTGCACCCCGAACGACTGGCGTCGCGCCCATGCCCAAGAAAAAGGACTGGGGAGACGCGACCAGATCATCCGTCCGTCAATACCGTCGTCTAACAAAATGACGGCCTGTTTCCTGGCGCTTTCCCTGAAGACGAGCCCAACCGAGCTTCATCGTCAACCGAACAAGCAGACGACCCCGCGTAAACGAGAAGACCTGTTGCCACCACACTTCCCTCAGCTATGTGAGAAACGCATAACCACCCGTTCCGCCCAAAAGGTCAAGTGACCAAGTTGCACGTCTGCAGCTTGATCGAGGTTATATAGTGCATTGCCACTCCCTGCCCGTACAGGTCGTGACAATTCACATCTCCAGGAATATCCGACGATATTCCGAGTTGTGTGATTCCAACAAACGGACAGAGCAGTTACGGGTAACCGTCACAAACATCACCTTAATGACAATTTTGGGCCTCATTTTTTGAAATTCATCAGAAAGCAATCCGATAAAACGATATCCCGATATAACGATGGGTTTCAGGTCGTTTTAGCGTCATCGTTATACCGGGGGCTGACTGTACATGATAATATGTATCTTGATACCTTAACGAATCAGGCTGCAAATTCAGGGACCCGAACTCTCAAACTGGAACTCTCGATGATGAGAGGTCGAACCAGACGGTACATAACTCGAAGAGACTCCAAATTCCCAGTTAGTAACATACGTCCAATGATGATAAAAGCTGTGCCACATTATGTAACAAGAAATCCTCGGCGGAGTTTCCCCTTTGACAGCCTCATTGCTCTCCATCCAGATCGGCAGCATTCCCACCAAGATACAGCTGGACGTTTATCTCGCAATGAACAGCACCTGGATGCGCGCTTCCAGGCCATTGCCAATAATAGCGGGTCGTCGCGCGCTGCCTCACAACTTCTGGCCAGCATCAAGACAGGCCACCATTTCCGAGAAGCATCATGTGTCAAGGTTATTCGAACGCAGATGCGGTTACGCGACAAACCGTAGTCTTCCCGCTTTAGAGGACTGGCTTCGTGTTTCAGATGAGGTAGCCGAGGCTGTGGCCGAGAACAAGCCGCTAGTCGCTTTGGAATCAACGATTTACACCCACGGCGCCCTGTCAAGAGGCTTACCATTGGAGCATGAAGAGATCGTACGCAGTCTTGGCGGTGTTCCCGCTATCGTCGCTATTGTCGATGGTGTACCTACAGTCGGTGTTACAGGCCAGGAAATGATTCGCGTGGTCGAGGCTGGAGATGCTGTTAAGGTGTCACGTCGTGAAGTTTCGTATCTGGTGGGCATGGTAAGACACTTCTACCAGCGAATCTTTATTATTGACTGACATTTATTGGGCAAGGGTATGAGTGGTCATGCAATGAACGGCGGCACAACAATCTCAGCCACCATGTTACTAGCTAGACTAGCCGGCATCCGAATCCTCGGTACTGGTGGTCTCGGCGGTGTTCACAACGGTGGTGAAACTTCTATGGATGTATCTGCTGACCTTACTGAACTTGGTCGCACGCGGGTTGCTGTTGTCAGCAGCGGTTGCAAAGGATTCTTGGACATCTCGCGAACTCTAGAGTATCTTGAAACCCAAGGATGCCTCGTATCGACCTTTTCCGATGGCCGACTCGGCAGGATTGAGTTCCCCGCGTTCTGGGCCCGCGAGAGCGGTATCAAGAGTCCCTCTTCTGTCGCAACAGAGATGGAGGCCGCGTCGATCATCTTGGCACAAGAGCGTCTTGGTATAGAATCCGGGATGTTGTTCGCGAATCCCATCCCTGAACAATTTGCGGTGCCGTCGGAGGAGATGCGCGCGGCCATCAATAAGGCCGTATCTGAAGCGAATGAGCAGGGCTACGTGGGGAGCACGAACACACCCTTTATCTTGAAACGACTAAAACAGTTGTGTGGACATAAGGTTGTTACAGCAAATAGAGAACTGGTTAAGTCAAACCTTACACGAGCCACCGGCATTGCTGTCGAGCTGTCCCGTTTGATGGCATATGAGCCGCGGCCAGCGAGTTCGTAAGTAGACAGACACTATGTGGTTTCAATTTACACAGATCGTTTAATTCTAATACGCGAAAGTGATGTTCGATCTGGATCAGGGTCCGATTCATCCAGAGCGCCTTTAAGGTCAAATGTTGTGGTTGATCCTCAAGCTGATGTACTAGTAGCTGGCGGTGTGGCCGTCGATCTTAGTTGTGATTACAACAAATCCAAGACGGATGATGGCTACCCAAAATTTCATACATCTAATTCTGCCTTCATCAGTCAGTCCATAGGGGGCGTGGGCCATAATGTTGCCTTGGCTGCTCATCGGTCAAGTAGCCAACTCAGAGTCAAGCTTTGTAGCATCGTCGGCGACGACGTGTAAGTGATTGGTCTGTGCTGGTGCCACATTGAAAAGAACTAACAAGTATATAGCGCTGGCTCCTCCGTTATTGCCTCCCTACGAAAGTCTGGACTAGATACCAAGCATATTCAGAAGCTGAACAGCGCAGACTATCCTGATGCTAGAACGGCTCAGTACGTTGCAGTCAACGACGGAAGCGGAAATCTTGTTATGGCAATGGCTGATATGGGCATCTTTTCGCTTCACTCTTTCTCTGACCAATGGAGTTCCATAATAGCATCAACAACCCCAAAGTGGCTCGTCGTTGATAGCAACTGGTCTGCAGAAACAATCAGAGACTGGATTCGAATGGGCACGGATCACAACGTCAAAATTGCTTTTGAGCCGGTCTCATTGGAGAAGTCCAAGAGACTCTTTGCCCCTGAAGCAGGCGTCTCCAACTTAAGTCTTATGCCCCGCGCCAGTATTGACCTGGCTTCACCAAACATCCACGAGCTGGCAGCCATGTACCAAGCAGCCAAAGAGAATGGGTATTTCGACTGTCATGAATGGTTCGAAGTGATTGATACATTTGGCATGAGAGGGGCCAGGGATCGGTTTGTACGACTTACGTCCGCAGAGCTGACAGATGCCGGTGTGCCTGTACAATGCGTGAAATTACTACCGTATATACCCACGCTACTTACAAAGCTTGGTCCCGACGGCGTTCTTTACACCACCATCCTGGACCGCGATGATCCTCGTTTAACGGATAGAGATGCGGATAAATACATACTAGGGAGGGCGCCGCCTGATCATCCCACAATAGGAGGTTTGTACATGAGGTTGTTCCCCCGAGCTGAGACGATCGAGCAGCTGGTCTCCGTGAATGGCGCAGGAGATACATTTTTGGGCGTCTTGGTGTCTGGTCTATCTCAGGGTGGTAACATCGAGAGACTGATAGATGTGGCGCAGAAAGGGGCAGTAATGACGATTAAGAGCGCACATACTGTCAGCCCTGAGCTCCATCAGCTGGAGGAATGCTTAGCAAGAGCCTTGGTCTAGACATCTAAGTCCGTAAAGTGCCATGTGTGCTAATATAGGTTATACGTGATAGCGTAATTTTACTGCCTGGAATCCAATTGAGGCATTGTGTCAGGGCCAGGGATGTTAGATCACGTTCAAATGTGACAACAAGATGACTAATTCACAGATGAGATGTGAATACGATATTTACATTCCACTCCGAGTAGGTAGTCCGTCTCGACTCTCAATCATAGCATCTACCTATATACTCCTCATCAAGCTGAGACGCAATGACACTCTGCCCGTTGTGAGGAATCGGATATCCCTACCGACCCGACCAAAAGGTCAGAACACTGAGCTGGTAGGAATTCAGCTTAGTGCGGGATATATAGGTACATGCAAGCAACGGACAGAGCAGTTACGGGTAAACGTCACACCCGTGACCTGAGGTGAGTCTCCGTACCGCCAAAGCAATGGTTCAAGGTTAATATTCCTCCTGCACGTTGAAGTACCTAGTGTCATGGTCTGGGCAAAGCCTAGGTACATACCTAAATGGTTGATCTCTGGTCAAGGTGCAAGGCAATGATGATCCACCGCTTGCCACAGGTACACGCTACAAGAAGTCAAGTTCTCCCTGCTATGTGCATGGTGAGGCGAGGGCGTGAAACTCAATTAATCGTTAAGCGCGTTCTACTTGATGCTACTCCGTATGTATGTAGCATGATGCAAACAAGTAATCAAGCAATGCGGAGCTACCTATGTACCTGTTTCCAGGTACCTAAGGTACCCAGGTAGTGTCAGGGTGTAAAGGGTGTAAAGGGTCTGCACGGAGTGACGGAGTGAAGGTATGCTTAAGAGTCAAGAGTCTGCCAGAATGTATTGAACTACAAGCTAGGGATCAGATCATGACGGTTTCGATCTCTGGCCTCTCACCAAACTATGTGAGCGGCTTTCGCTAGATATCCTTTCCGTGTGCACATGCTTCTGCGCACATCACATGTCGCGCCACTCAGATACGTCATATCTTACACAAGGTCCTTTCCGGCGGCCCTACGCTGCGCTCCGGGGCCGGGACATTGCTTCGCGTCGGTCGAGAAGAACAGTCGAAGGGCGGTAATCTCTGTTACGTAGCTTTATCTTGCAGGGCTTTCGAATTGATTTTCCCGTGATTTCGTCAATTTGTCACACACCTTTGTAGGATTTATCGTAGCGCCGTTAAACTATGTGAGAGATCGTAGATTCTTCTTCTTGCAGGTTATGCGTGAATCTGTCGGCCCACTAATTAGTCAAGCTGAACTAATTTGCGACGAATATTGAAAAGAAGAGACGTAAAGCGAAGCTTTACATTTACGTCAAGTTCAGGGTAGGGTTTTGGGGGGGAGGAGGAAAAATCCGACAACATATGCTTACGTGTAAGGTGCAACTTTCCACGACGAGTGTAGCGAGCAGCCCGCCGCAGGCGCCCCCCGGCAGGGCCCCCGGAGGAAAGTTGCGTCTGTCTACATCAACACCTGGGCTGTCTTATGTGGCTGTCTCGCGCGTCAAGACGCTGGACGGAATCATGTTCGATGCTCCTTTCGATCATCAATCCATTTGTGGCAGGGTCACACCAGAGAGGGATCCCCGTCGATTGGATGCCGCACGGCGCCAGGCTCATCATCTACCGGCGGATGTAGATGAGGTTCATTAGTTGGACTTTCTGAGCCGTGAGTGGCTTCATCTGGGATGGCACCTTAGACGACTCGTGGCATAGACACTGCAGCCATATTGTCCGTAATGGGAGGATCTTTGACTCGATGGTTACATTTCTGTGACGTCTGTAACGATTGGTGCGGGAGACGTGTGTTTCGTGTGTTGTGTATATTTAGTGTAATTAAAATTGATTGAGCTGGTAAACGGAGCGAAGTCCATTGTCTTTGGCGAGAGATATATGATTGATAGTACATAACAGAGTTTGTGACGATGCGAGCGCAGCGAGGACAGCCCGCGGCAGCGCCCCCGGAGGCGCGCCAAAGGCAAGGAGGGAAGAAGTCTGAGCAGTGGAAGGGTAGGTGACAGGAGGTAACTAGACTAGGTGCCCGCGCGGAGAGACACCTTCAATTCTGCCTACGTATGTACCTATCTTTGGCGCCATGTATGTATTGCGACCGTCAGTGCGGTCACGTGAATCCTCGGCACCAGGACCCTTCAGCTTTACTACCTAAAGTCCCTTCGGACTTCCCATTTTAAATAGGTGTGGTGATCCAAAATGTGACCAATTTGGCGTTTCGCGTCATTCACTTGGTGGGGCTGTACATTAAGGTACCTCCTAGCGGCACTCCTCCGACCCCACCATCAAACATCGTCTACCCTTACTCATACAAAAGTCCCGTCATGACGCACACAGATCACACGCGCTATGGATATCAATGATATTCTTCGTGAGGTCGACCCGTTATCTTACTCCATTCACCATGATACTCGCGACCTTCAAGCCTTGACGCGTCGATGGGTAGCAGAACGAACAGCCCCGGAACTATTAGAGTGAGTTGCACATAGAACGCTATTCTCCTAAGATTCCATGTGTTTCGGCGTTCAGGTCTCATAATATTGCGGCAGATGGCCCTCAGATGGACTCTTCGAGCGAGTCAATGATCGCATTAAGGCACAGATCGACAAAGTTGAGGTACTCACGGGCAACATGGACCCGAAGACCAATTTCGCCCTTATTGTCATACAGACTGAGTTGGAGAGATACAAGTTCCTGGTCAGAAGCTACTTGAGAGTGCGAATGGCCAAGGTACGTGGATGTTTCATTGCGACCGGAGGACTCTGTGTGATGCGTTGATTTTGTGTCGAAAATTTGACCTGATCAAACTAAACCGCGGACATAGATTGATAAACACACGCTTCACTACCTCGCCACCGAAGACCTCCGATATAGGCTCTCTCCTGCTGAACTCGTCTATGCCACAAAGCATCAGGCGCTTCTTCATAATCACTATCTCTCCTCCTTCTTGGGTTCATTTCCTCATCAGCTACAGAATCTGAATGACACTGCAGGAAATGTAAGCATGATTGACACACCCGATCTGGACACTGCGGTATTTATTCGCATGTTCAGAGATCAAGATGTCCATGGGCAAGGAACCGACGCGGACGTTACGATACAGGTTGCGGAAGGGGACGTGCTAATCCTTAGGTGGTCAAACGCAAGAAAATTGGTGCGGGATGGAGATGCTGAGCTAGTGTGACAGTGGGAAGTATAATATTTTGCGGAAGCTTTGAACAAAAAGATGAGCCTATTGCTTAGAGTGAGAATACGAGGTTCACGAAACGTCAAAGTCGCGGTATATAGGGGCAAAGAAGGACGACACTGTATGATATCGAGAGAATGAAGGCTGCTAAACATCGACGGCGAAATGTTGTGGAGCAAGTATTTCATCCGACAGACGCAAAGGCAACGCTTTGTTAACCAATACTCACGCAGTGGCCCATTTGCGCAAGTTTCGATCTGCATCTGGGATCAAGCGCAAGACAAACCTTGCAAGCTACTCTAGGTCGTCGTGACAGTAGCAATTTTATGCTCGGACATTACCCCTCTTTCAGAAAGCCCAGTCGAGGCTAACTAATTATTAGGCATTGTGGCCTATATACGTGATGCATGTAACTCAAAGCAGTTCAGAGAGGAGGCTGATTCTGACTGAAAGCCATGATAGTACCCAAGAACAATGCATAATGACAAGCCTCTAATGTAATCGAGAGAGGGGATTTCGGATTCGCGTCCAGGCCATCACATGCGCAGTGAATACTATCACCCTGATACCGACGCTATGCATAACTTTTTAGGTTCTGGTCTGTGAATTGAGATGCTGCCCCTATTGCCATAAGTCCTGAATCAAAATTAACTCAACGAACAAACGAAATTTGAACCTAAAATGTACAGACTTTTCGCTCGTCCTCCTGATTATAGCTGCTTTGATTACAGTTGCTCGCGACCAACTAACGAAGCACAACACAGTTTAGCTGCCAGCACTTCTTGTTTTTGGTAGCCTCAGCTTCGGCTCTGGAATGTAAGCACACGAGGTGCTGCCAAGGTACCACCACATTCGGTTCCTACGACAATAGCCAGACGCAGTGCGTCAACCACGTCGAGGCTAAGGCATGGAGTTCAAAGGCCTCAAACTCTAGTTTTGTCCTGCCGATGTACCTCAGTCGCGAATTACCCAGCTATATTAGGGACAGGGAGAGGTAAGCAGAAGTAGGAGGTGAACTTGCCGGGCGCGCACCGCCCTTGACTATGAAACTATCAGCTTGGCTTTGGATATCTCTTGGCTTATGCGACGTTCTACATCTGTGAGAGCCTAGAGGTCCACATTTTTTGTTGAGCCACGGACAATAGCCACATGGAAATCGGTTGTTTTATTTTTTGTTTCATTTTTCGGCATTGTATCTAAATACTCGATGTCGAGGAGACATTACGAGGACAGGACTCCTTGTTGATGACTATGCAAACCCTCAACTCCTAATGTGCCATAACCGAATTTTACCGGCGTCATTTCCGACAGCCAATAGATCGCTCTGTCGTCCAAATGCCAAAGTGGTGATTCTGCCAAGGGGCGTCTGCTCCGTCGGCCAGTTTCGATAAACAGTGCAACTGGGCAAGTGAGCTAACCTCAGGGCATCTTTCTTACTGCGGCTACCAAATGCAAGCAGCTGACCGTCTGGTGAGAATGCGATGACCGTAATAGGTGTAATTAGCTGGTCAAATGTCCGAGTCGGAGTGGGCCGCTCTTTGAAAACAAGGGCGCCCTCTGTTTGAGGTTCAATGAGCGTACTTCTGTCGTAGATGTTTGTGATGCCACTGTTCGAGCCCACGGCCACCCAACGGTCTTCGCCAATAGCACTTGGACCGCCGTGTCCGCCGACAGCGACGGCAATGCCTCCAACACAACCGTCATCGTGCCAAATACCAAGAAATTCCTTCGAGTTCATGCTATACTCTCCTATTTGACCGTCTTTTCCCAGAATAGTCATGCCATTCCCTGTCTTCCACCATGCAAAATCAGCAATGCCATGTCGACTTGACAACCTAGCTGCCGCGATCCATTGCGTCGACGCCACGTTCAGAATATTGATCACCCCACCACCTTTTCGTGTTGAGGCAATAATTCCCATGTAGCGACCACACTGACTCAACTTGAAGTGCTCCATTGACCTGTGCTCCAGCGAATGACCATTGATTTTCGTTGTTTTCTGCACGACCCCCGATGGCAGATCCCAGTGGTGATAGTACTTCCTTCGGCCAGCGAAGAATACCTTATCGCCGGCGGGGTATAAGAACTGGGCTTGGCGAACATCGACTTGCTTGACTTGGACGGATGTAAGCCGCGGGTTGGGTGTAGGTTGAGTCTCGGGCGCAATGTGGTGCAGATACAGGATAGATGCGGTGCTAGCAGACAGCAGGACTGGATACTCAGGGTGGAAGGACAGACACTCGACAGATGTCTTATGTGTATCCGAAATATCCCTTGTTCTTTGAATGTCGATAACCTCAAGCCGCAGCTTGCGCTTCTTGGAAGCAACCTGCCCACCAAGTTGCTTGATATTTCGTAGAAACTCTTCCAAAGGCTGCGCAGAACTTTCTCCATCGGCATCATCGCTTGAGAAGCCTGAGCTAGCTGATGAGTGTCGCCTCCTTTTACCCGGACGATCGTTGGCCTCCTCAGCCCATGCCGGCGCAGGGTTCACGCGCAGGTATTGTTGTCGCAGTCGTTTCGAGTACTCGGTACCGCTAATAAGATCGTCCTCCTGCGTTATTCTGAGCCTTCGTAGTTTCGAAGTCGACGATAGTGAGACTGCCAAACGATCGTCATCGCTGTCTTCCCAAGCTGATGCATTGTTTTGGCCCGTCTGGAGCGAAAGTGTCTCAGGTTTCGTCATGGAACCGCCTGCACCAGCATCCAAAATAAATAGATCGGCGTCATCCACATCCTCCATACCTTCAGCTTGCGCCTCGCCCAGTTCAATGTCTTTTCCATCGTGGCCCTCGGCAAAGCCTTCATTTCTGCACAAGCGTTCTCGGAAGCCGGCTCGGTTCCCTAAGACCACATGCTCAAGCTCTTCTTCATCAGAGTCGTTGTCGGCACTCTCAAATGATGGTACATAGGCAGCCTCGTTCTTGGACCCGAAATATGAGTGATAGACATGTTCTGACGCCTCTGAGTCCGGTATCGAGGTATTCGCGTGACTCGCCATTATGGGATGGGGGACTTGCAGCTATTGAGGTTTGTGCGATTTCAGCGGCGAGCAAGATCTGGAGTGCTTGAGGAATTTTTCTGGGGCGGAATGATAGGTTACAGATTACATACCAGGTACCTAAGGGTAGATACATAGGTACTAGGCAACTTACAGTGGGGGCGTAAAAGAAACTCACCAGCAAAATGGCCAGCAACTTGCAAAAAAGTACATAGCTACCCCGCGATATTCATACTAAAAAATATGTATCGCCGTTTAATTGAAATCCCCTTCGTATTATGTACGATGAAGCTCCTGCATGTGAGAAACATAACCACCCGTCCCGCCCAAAAGGTCAAGTGACTTGCATGGCGCTTGATCATGGTTATGTATATAGTGCACTGTCACCCCTGCACAGACGGCACTGTACAGACCGCGACAGGTATCTCCTACCGCCGTTGCGGCGATCGAATCATAACCGCGGCTCCGTTATTACTCCGTATTATATGTAGCAACGTCACAAAACAACTAACTTTTGTTTTGGTCTTCATCACAGCGACAAATGACAATAACGATCTTGTGGCCCACCTTATCCGCCTCCATCAACGCCACGCCATGCCACATCGCATAATCCTCTAGCGAACCATCATCAAGGGCGACGCCGCAGAGAACAGACATCAACACTAACCCCTTCACTTGCCGTCTCTTCCATTGGACTACGGTTTATGCCTGCCAGGCATATCTTAACTCCAAAGGGTACTGTGTTGTCTTCATCTCGCGAAGTGGCTGTCATGGCTCGACAATGCTCACCTCCCGACTCGCCACTCTCCTCCATGGGTTCCGGCTCCGACGGATACGAAGATGATGCCCATGATGAAGAAATCAGCTCCCTTCGTCCGTCAAAGCGGCAGAAGGTTGATGCGCAGTCTAATACTTCGTCTGCCATTGTTCCCGAGGCAGAACACGAGGCGGTTCCTGAGCCTGACACCCTCGAGGGCATGTCGGACGTCTCATCTGACACTTCGGGTGACATTCCCAGCTCCCCCATCAATGCACGGCTGGAAGAGGAAGACTTCCAGGACCAGGTGACTGTCTGCGACTGGGACGGCTGTCCTGCGGGTGACCAGGGCGACATGGACAAGTTAGTTGAACACATCCACAACTCGCATATTGAGAATCGGCAGAAAAAGTACACTTGTGAATGGAAGACCTGCAATAGAAAGGGAATGCCTCATGCCAGTGGGTATGCACTCAAGGCTCACATGCGAAGTCATACGAGAGAGAAGCCTTTTTATTGCTACCTACCAGGTATAGTTCCTCTCTTTTATCCTCTTGTTTAGCTAGGATGACAGCGTAGTTGACTTTACCGATACTGGTGTCTCATGTGGCAGAATGCGACCGTTCCTTTACGAGATCCGATGCTCTGGCAAAGCACATGCGAACTGTTCACGAAACTGAAGCTCTACGACCATCGGACCCTGTGCCCAAGTCGATGCAGGCAGGGCCTACGGGGAAGTCCAACAAGTTAAAGATCATTATCAAAACACCACAGTCGCATGGCGGCGGTGGCGATGAAGAGCCTGGCGAGGTGCTCAACGGCGATTCGAGAACGTCTGATTTTTTTACACCGCTAACAGGTGAACTGTTTTCGGCCGAGGAGCTCTCCTTCTCGGTGGACAAACTCTACCGCAAGTGCTACTGGGAATCGAGATGGGCGGACCAGGTAGGCGACGCGCTGAAGAAGGAATGCAGAAATTGGCAAGAGGTCTGCCATAATGAGTGGCTGGAGAAAGAAGTGTTGTTGTCACAGGTCATCCAAAGTGAAGTGGACTGGCATAATCGCCGCAAGGCTATTCTCGAGGGTACCGCCGACATTCAAATTCCAGGAGCGGTCGAAACCAAGGACAGTATGCAACCCAACGGCGTTGACAATATGATCAAAAAGGCGCAGGCTGCTCAAGCATAGGGGCAAGGCGAGCGCCTTGCCCGCTTTGTAAAGTACTAGCCCTAGCACAGTATAAAAAGACCATGAAATATTTGGAGGGTGCTTCAATGACGGCGTATCTGTGAGAAACGCATAACCACCCGTTCCGCCCAAAAGGACAAGTGACCAAGTTGCACGTCTGCAGCTTGATCGAGGTTATATAGTGCATTGCCACTCCCTGCCCGTACAGGTCGTGACAGACGGCAATGCAGGAAGACACGATCTCGATCAAAGTCGTGTTGCGATGTACATACGTACCATCATGTCGCGTTGTGATTGTAAAATTGTACATAGGTACTCTGTACTGTACTGTACATACATGTCTGTCTTTCTCATCACCATGAGCAGAAAGAATGCTGTATGACCTAGATACATATATACAGGAGATGAACTGCGCGCCAGGTATGATCCATAATTTATACCCCATAATCTGACTCCGTTGTACGGAGCACCCCGCGCTAAAAAGACAGTGCATGCTCCTCAAATTCTTCGCACCGTCATAAAACTCGACGACGACGACGGCCACCCACATGTTACAACGATCACACATCGTTTAGCCACCCGATGCTATCGCGACGGCTGACAAGCCTTGGCCGCGATGTCAGAATACCTTCGACCAGCAGTACGGTCCCCCGTGCCGTCATCACATCGCCGG
>SRPP01000055.1:0-80743 GCA_018360055.1 Claviceps monticola
AAAAAAAAAAAAAAAAAAAAAAAAAAAAAAAAAAAAAAGAAGAAACCCCCCCCAAGAAAGAAAAAGCCAACCAATACCCAAAAAGGGCTGAAAAATTTCCATCGCAACAACAAGATTTTCAGCTTCACATCATTGTCCCCCTATGTACCAAGTTCCATCAGGGGCCAAGCAAGGAAACCACCGCCACTTATAAAAACCCAGCCCCCCTAAGCAGAATGATCCTTCCCAGAATACTCCTCTGCATCCCACGGCAAAGGAAATGTCCCCGCCCAATCCGCAACCTCACTCCTCAACTGCACAATATCAGACTCGCCATTCCCATCCCCAACATGCTGCAGGAACCACTTTACAGCACCCGGGTTCTTCTCCCCGCGCGCCTCCGCACCGCTCTTAACCGTCTTGCCAATCCGGCACGCTATGCTGATAGCTCTGTCCACAATATCCGCCACACGGACAAAGTCGTTTTCGGTGAATCCACGAGTCGTCATCGCGGGGGTGCCCATGCGGATCCCTCCAGGGGCGAGGGCAGAGCGGTCCCCAGGGACGGTGTTCTTGTTGGCGGCTACGCCTACGAGTTCGAGGATGCGTTCTACGCGAGCGCCGTCGATGCCGTGGGGCTTGAGATCTACGAGCACGAGGTGGTTATCTGTGCCGCCGCTGACGAGGGAGTATCCGAGGCCGCCTTTGGATTTCTCGTCGCTGAGCCGCTGGGCGAAGGCTTTGGCGTTGGAGAGCACCTGGGATTGGTAGGTGTGGAAGTCGACCGTTTGGGTTTGTTTGAGGGCCACAGCGAGGGCTGTGATGGTGTGGTTGTGGGGACCGCCCTGGTGGCCCGGGAAGACGGAGGCGTTGATGGGACCTTCGAGGTTGTAGTATTCGTCGGTTTTGGTCTTGGGGTTCTGGCGGCGGACGCCCTTGCGGTAGAAGATGAGGGCGCCGCGGGGTCCTCGGAGACTCTTGTGGCTGGTTGTGGTGACAATGTGGGCGTGGGGGAAGGGGCTGGGGATCACTTTGGCGGCGACGAGGCCTGAGATGTGCGCCATGTCGGCGAGGAGGTAGGCGTTGACTTTGTCGCAGATCTCGCGTATGCGTGCGTAGTCGATTAGGCGGCTGTAGGCGCTGGTGCCGGCTATGATGATCTTGGGGCGGTAGACGGTTGCGAGTTCCTCGAGCTTGTTGTAGTCGATGAGGCCGGTGGACTCGTCGAGGCGGTAGGGGAGCGTCTCGAAGTACTTGGAGATGTGCGAGATCTTTTTCGTTGGCGTTTGGTGGCCGTGGGATAGGTGGCCGCCGTGAGATAGGTCGAGACCCATCATCCGGTCGTGGACGTTCATGAGCGCTGAGTAGACGTACAAATTGGCGGGAGCGCCAGAGAGGGCTGCAAGGAAGCAGTATGTCAGTTTTGCTGCCTTGCATGTTTCTTCCGTATTCCCAGTGGCCGTCTACTGCCGAGCTCAGGTTCAAGCCCCTTCAGTTCCATGAAGCTCACCTTGCACATTCACGCCCCAGTTCTCCTGGCTGAGGTCGAATGCGTCCAGAGCGCGCGACTGGCAGAGACGCTCTGCCTCATCAATGAATTCATTGCCGCCATAGTATCGAGCTCCGGGATATCCCTCCGAGTATTTGTCTGCATAAGGAGAAACTATGGTGAGTATGTTTGTTGCAAGTGTTGTGTTTTCATTGCGAAAAGCTCTGGGAAGAACGTACTCTGCATGGGGCTGCCAAGGGCATCCAGAACAGCCTGAGAAGTAAAGTTCTCCGAGGGTATAAGATTGATGAAATGCCTTTGACGAGTTTTCTCCTGTACAAAGGAAAAGAAGTACACCCGTGTTAGCAGCATGGTTTGACTAGGCCTCGACACCATAGTATGGGAGTCTCCATTGAAGACGGCGTCGTGGGCTCCATGCGCAATTCGGCACGAAGAAGGCAGCGCTTTGTACATACATTCTCGACAATGTTATAGACAGCAGGATCAGCCTGCTTCAAATGCGCAGCGAGAAGCTGTAGATCCAGGAAAAGTCAGCATTCCATCTATCAAAAGTCACGCCGAGGTCAAGCTCGTCAGGGCGCAAAGAGGAGAAGAGAAGCGCTTCTGCGAACCTGCTGCTGTCCATCCAAAGCCATGGAGGACTTGGCCCGTCGAGCGGCCACGAGAGGCCGAGCAAAGCCGCGAAGGGCTCGCGAAGTACCTCGAAGAGCAGACAGAGACATGGCGAGTCGAGCGAGCGCAATCGCGGCGAGGCTCCGAGTTCGTGGTGTTACAGTCCTAGGGTGGTTGATGGAGGAGAAGAGGTGGCGCAAATGGCGAGAGGAATTGGAGGCGTCGAAAGGAGCGACAGCGTGATAAGGTCTGTCTAGTCCGGGACGCCGCGATCAAACAACGCCAGTATGTACCTGCGTTTCTCGTTTCTCCTTGCTCTCGTGGACAGTTAGGTAGATCAATACATGTGCACAATGCGAGTGAGCAACTTGGATTTGTCCTTGATTCTCTAGTCCATTATCTCTGCCATCTGGCCCCATGCTCTCCGCTGATAGCCGCGCAACCTAGACGAAGAACTCTGCAGACCTCATGAGGGAGCCACACCGGCCTTTGCAGACCAATTAGCCAAAACAGCGCATTACCTATTGGCTATTGCAATGGGCAGATCCGAGAACAAGAATGGTCAACCAGAGACGTGATGGCATGACGCCTCCGGGGACCGACGGGGCATCGGGGGATTACCTAGACCATGCCAAAGTGATGCATTTCCTACGCGATTACGTACCGTACATATTTACATGTGTACACTGTATCCGTACCCCGTGTATACTTTTGAGATGAGAGAACTTGACAGTCTATTCATCCATTCACTGTATTTACATACTCACTGTCTTAACTTAGACTGCCCAGCAGAAGGTGCCCAAAAAACAAAGGAAGAACAATTGATTGACTTGTTCGCAATTCCAACTCAACTCACAACTCATGAGTCACACGCCTTTTCTTGTTCGCGGGAGACATGGAGCCAGGGCCCCGCTCACCCCACCTTTATCTTCAACCCCACGGGCCACGACTTTTGCCACTGCCGCCGACTCGCCGCCGCCGTTCTTCGATTTCCTTATCAGTGTGTGATGCCAGGATAACGACCTGCTAGGTTGCTACCTACCTGGTAGGTACATATGTACAGTGTTGGACTCGTCACTCGCCACACCACAGACGTTCTCCACGAGATGATGCCTTAGATTATGCTGGGGTTGTTGCGAAGTTATATACAGTACATCAAGGAGGCGGTCTCTGTTGCTGTGCCTGTGCTTCATGTCTGTAGATTTGGTCTCGAATGGGAGGAACTTGGTTCATGCCCATCGTCATCTTCTTTTGTCAAATTGACTTCCGTGCTCTGATAAGCTACCATTCCTCGCCCTTGAATTTGTCGGCGTTGATTATAACAGTCCCAAATATCAGTCCACTGACATTCATTGCGGCAACAACAAGAATACGTAGAACCAACCCTAAGCGCCATATTCATTCCAGGACGCAACAAGATTCTTTCCAAAATTAGGTCATTCAATATGCATCGTAATTTGTGTTTTTTTATCTTCACAATGCTACATGCGAGAAGCCTCGCCCGTACGGCTGTAGAAAACCAGAAGGGCGTAAAAAGAGACCCAACCCGTAGACTCCGAATGCAGCAGCACGCCCTCAAGACCGAAACAACAATATCCTCATCACAGTCTGACAGCTTACTCCTCCGCCAACATGGCATTTCGCTTAGCAGTGACTCTCTCCAACTTGCGCTCACGGGCAGCCTTGGTCTTGGCACGCTTGGCGTCCATCTCGTCCTTGATGGCCTGCTCACGGGCCTTTTCAGCCTTGGCGCGGTGAATCTGCATCGAATGTTAGATATGAACTGGCTTGTGTTACATTGTCCAGCCATTTGTCAGCTGAAAGACAAGGGATAGACGAGAGAGTAGAGCAGTTCAGGGCCCGTCTACAAAAGTAGTCTTGCCGAGCCCAAAATACTTGCTCCTCCGTCTCACAGCCATCCCCAGTCTTCAACCAAAAAGGGCAGAGAGAATAAAGAACGTACGTGCTCAACAAGGGCGCGCTTGTGCTTGAAGGTGTTACCCTTGCTCAGGTGGTACAGCTCGTGGTAGAGGTGCTTGTCGATCTTGCCAGAGGCGCGGTACTTGACCAGGAGACGGCGGAGAACACGCATTCGGCGCATCCAGAGAATCTGGCTGGGCATACGGGCATCCGCAGTACCCTTTCTCTTACCGTAACCACGGTGGCGACCCTCTCGTCGGGCGAGGTTCAGCTCGCGGGCACGGCTTCGGGAGTGCATGGTGACGGGCTTTCGGATGATGAGGCCATCGGCGACCAGCTTTCGGACCGTCTGGCGGGAGTTGGCGTTTGCGATCTCGCTCGACTCGCTGGGGTCCAGCCAGATCTTGCGCTTGCCGCAGCCAATGACTGACGCGGCAAGGCGCTTCTGGGTTCGCAGGTTAATGCCCCTATCGAGAAGAAATCGTCATGTTAGCCTGGCATGTTCTCCCCGAATAGAGTGGCGACCCCTCCGAGCGCATGGACCGATGAAGTGACGATTGTTCTGGGCAGTTCTTCAGCGGGCTTGCATATTTTCTGATATTCTGTGGCGATTTTTTTTGCATCGAAACCCGTTCTTTCGCCTCCTGGGAAGCAGACACAAACGTCGCGTGCCACCTTTCCGATCCAAATCCACCATCATCATCCGCATGCAAGCTGCCTACTCATCCCCAAAGCCACGAGTATTCAATCGGTTTTCGCGTCGTCTCTTGGTGCAATCCATGCTTTCCGTGTCTCAAGCGTCTCGAGGCAACTTACATCTTGTTTGTCGTTGGGTGAGATGGCCGGGCCTCGGTGGGTGTGAGGGTTGGATACAGGAACTGAGAGGGGGTTTCGACGAGCCAGAATTTGTCGGGTCACGCACAATCCTCTTCTGAGTTTGTGGGTTCACGTGCACTGGGCCTTGGCAATCGGCGCTAAGCGAGGGCTCTTAATGAGTCAGACCGACGGCAAAAACGAGGAAAAGTCACGTGATTCGAGCTTAGTGCGAACGACGCGCTGAGTCGCTGACCAGTCCCTCTCAGTAACCAACCACGTACATAATTCCATGACAGAGCTAATTGAGGAGATATCTTGCCAACAAGATTAGAACTTGGCTGAACAATGGCCTGGCCAATGTGTTGACGACGGAGCTCACAGCTGAGGAGGTCTTTTGATCGGCAAACAGTTACCTTCGGGTTGATTGAAAGGAATACTGAAAGAGAGACGCGGACATCAAACCTTCTCCAACTGTGTGTGCATGCATCTAAAGGATTCCAAGAGAGTTTAGATCACAGCGCTCATGATTGAAGCGGCACGTTGCCAAAGAAACAGAGCCCGCTAGACAAAAAGAAATTGGACCTCTAGTTAATCGTAAAATCCTCAAAAAAAAGAAACCGTAACTATATCACCCACTCGCCCAAACATATCTACATACACACATGATACATCTATGCTCATGAAAACACCTCACTGGCAAACTCCAGCTTCCCAACACTCCAAATCTCCTTCTCATCATCCTGCTCATCATCCGAAAGACCCAACCCACCCTGTCCCCCCTCCGCCTCTCTCCGCTCCCTAGCCTGTGCACCCAGCCTCGTCGCCACTCTCTTGAAGTAATCCATCATGCTTCTCTTCGTATTCGCCGGCAATTCCGCCCCCGCGCCAGCCATGAAATTATCAAACACCCTATTCTCTTCATCTACAACACTGAATAGCTCAACAAAGGCAGCTTCCGCGGCCAACTTCACGGGAATGACCAGGTCTCTTACACTCGCGAAGACAGGCCCCGCGAGGAGCGGAACGTGCGGCCGGACGAGTTCCATGTTGGCTCTGCTCAGGGTTCGGACGACAACCAAGGCGAGTCGTCTTGAGTCGGTTGGTTTTCCTGGGGGGATGATGTCTGCGAGGGACTCGAAGATTTTCTTTATACTGTCGAAGCTCTTGGGTGGGGAGGACAAGAGGACCTTGCCGGTTGCTAGGATGAAGTTTTCGCTGATGAAAGTCTGGTGTTCCCGAGTCAGTGTACCGATAACAGAATGAATGCAGCGTTTTGACAGGGGGTTCAAACTTACACTCTTGTCGGCGATGCCTTGGCACAGCAGATCGGGAAGTTCCTCTGCTGCGACAGCACTTTGTAGTAAGGCGTCTGGTGATTCCACGAGCACCGCATTCAGAGCCAGCACAGACGATTTGCTGAACTGAGGAGTGAGGACACGGTTCCTTAGCAAGGACGTAGCAGCTTCCTCTGGAACATTCTTGATCAATGCCCCCAGAAGCTTGGCGTTTGTGATCGTCATGGCCTCGTCTCGCTCGTCAGTGTCCATATCAATGACAGAGAGGACAGAGGTTCTTGAGATCTCGCCCATATTAGCGCCAGCGCGACTGATGACTTCGTAGAGAGCCTTCAGCATTGCTGTCTTCACACCTGCATCTGTGGTCTTGCATCCCGTGACCAGTTCAGCGATCAAGGGATCAACACGAGGCGTGTGCTTGATCAGAGTGCCCAATGCCTTGGCAGCTCTGCTTCTGAGAACGTCACTCGAAGTGTCCGCCAAGGCTTTCGCAAATGTCCGCTGAAGTTGGGGAAGGAATGGCTTCAGTGCGATGGGCATCTTGTCTAAAAGGGTATTCAAGGTCAACATGATGGCTGCCTTGACCTCCGTGGTACGCTCTGATACGACTCGGATGAGAGGACCCGTGATTTGCGTGACGAATGGCTTTAGTGATGCCTCGCTTGCCCTGTCGACGATGTCTGAAATGCCCAAGGCGGACTGGATTCTCTGTTCGACAGTGCCGTTCATTAAACCTTGAAGGAAAATTGGGAGAACTGCGTTGATTCCCTTGGGTAATTCGAAGCCGCGCAGATTGGCTCCAGCAACTCCCACACGGACAAGAGTCTGCCTAGTCGACACGACGAGTCCCTCCATCTCTTCCTTCTTGAGCTTCTTGGTGAACTCGCTGAGAGCCGCCCAGCTAGCCTTGACAACCTCCACATCGTGGTCATCAAATGAGTTCAGCAACGACCGGACAATGTCCTGGTTATACCGTGAGTAGTCTACTGCTGATGCAGCAAAGAAGTTTCTCATGTGGCGGGCAGTAGCAGCACGACGGCGGTGGTCCTCGTGTTTCAAGAGTCCGAGAAGCACGTTCATTACGATGTTTAAGCCATCGTACTCATCGATAGATTGAATCACGGTGTCGAATGAGCTTTCCAAATCTGTTTGAAGATCTTCGTCCTCGCAATTGATCTCATTGTCCATGAGAGAATTGATGATGCCTGGCAGGCGGCGGTTCATGGCAGCACCTGCAACCTTTGACAGAGAGGCTAGCGCCTTGGCATCAAAGGCAGAGATGGGAGGCTTGGTCAGCGTTGGGATCAGGTTGGGCAAGATAATGTTGGACCGTGTGGTTTCGGTAAGTAGCGTGAGCAGAGCAGACAACGCATTGTCAGCGGTATCTTCAGAGCGAAGGAGATTGAGGAGGAAAGGTAGGACTTGATCGACGGCCCTCTTGCCAAGAATCTGCTGAAGCGAGTCGAATGCTTCCGCGGCGGCTTCTCGGACCTCCTCATCCGAGTCTGTCAACGCGGTTCGGACGACAGAAATCAGCAGCTTCTCGTGGTCTTCCAGAGCCTCAGGCGAGGCAGATGATATGAGCTCTCGGAGAGCCAAGCATATACCTTGCTTGGCATCCGAATCTGTGGAAGTCTGCAAGCCTTCCTCCAACGTGGGAAGCAAAGTGGAAAGCACTCCGTCTCCTGCCTTGCGAATAAGTTCCCCGAGAGCGTTGCTGGCGATGACCTTGTGCTCCATGTTGGAACTCCCAAGACGTCGAACCAGAAGCTGAGTAAGAGTGGGAACCAACTCCTTGAGAATTCGAGGACTGTGCACAAGCACCTTCCAGACAGCAACGGCTGCGGAACGCACAGATCCCGCGGTGTCGCAACGACAGACGTACAATGCTGACAGAATCTTGTTTCGCTTCTCTTCTCCCAGGACTTCCTTGAGAGACGCGCCAGCCTCCTTGACGGCCTCCTCGTCTGCCTCCTCGTCCTCGCCATCCGCATTGGCCTTGACGCCTGTGAGATTGAACAACAGGTCTCCAACAAGTTCCACAGAGCTGAGACGAATCCTGTAACTATCATCAGCCAAGCCGCGTTCAAGCTCGGGCAACAACAGATCGACGGCCCGCACGGCAAAGTTCTTGACAAGTAATCTTCCAGCACGAAGAGCAGTTTCTCGAATTGACTCCACGTCGTCAGCTAATCCTGCCAGAATGGGAGGAACAATGCGGCCCAGATAGTTGGAAAAGCTGTTGCCAAAGCACACGGGAAGGAAGATGAATAGTGACATGAAACCTTCCCGCACAGCCGGCTTCGACGACTCGACGTTTTGCAAAACAGTAGGAAGCGTTTCCTCCAATCTGCTTGTTCCCAGGCCAGCAAGAACTTCACTAAGAGCCTGGGCAGATCCTAGACGATCTCCCGCA
Organism: Claviceps monticola; assembly: GCA_018360055.1. Taxonomy (NCBI): domain Eukaryota; kingdom Fungi; phylum Ascomycota; class Sordariomycetes; order Hypocreales; family Clavicipitaceae; genus Claviceps; species Claviceps monticola. The sequence continues at coordinate 8,549 of SRPP01000055.1, forward strand.
CCCGTGTCGGACTTGAGCGTTTGCATCAGACCAGGGATGAGATCAGGCATAGCATCCTCGCCAAGTTTCTCCACGAGAGACCCCAAGGCTCTCGATGCCGTGGCACGAGTAGTAGGCACGGGATCCACAGCGGCCAGCTTCAGGCCAGCAATGAGAATCGGAAGGTGGGTAATGATATCCTTCTTCTCTGTCAAATGGGCCAGACTGCCAATAACCTGAGCAGCCTTTCGTTTGGTGTTGGAACGGTCGTCCAGACCACGTTGGAGGATTCTTGTAACGAGAGCCAGAGAAGGTGCGTCGAGGTAATGGACGAATTGCACCTTGATCAGGGAATCCAATGCCTCGTCTGTGTATCTGGTAGGGTCGCTGAGAGCCTTGAGAAGAACATCTACCAAACCCTTGATCTCGGGATTGTTGATGACCTCACCGAAGCGCTTCAGACTCCGGTTTGCCGCAGCCCGGACTTCCTTGTGACTATCGTTCAGGACGCCGGTCAGAGGTGGAATGATGTCGGGCAAGCTGTCGGCTAGCTGGTTGGGATCCAAGTATGCCATCGCACCGAGCAGATCGCAGGCACCGCGCTTACTACGCCATTGCTGGTCGTCCAACCCATTCAGTAGGGTTGGCATGATTTGCTTCACGCCATACGAGCTCAATTGGCCGAAACAAGCTTTTGCAGCCGCCAGACAAGCGTCTCGAACATCACCGTTGCTGTCGCCAAAGCCGTTCAACAGTTGAGGGACAATCTGGAGTACGTAAGGCTCAAAGAGGCGGCCAAGCACGGTCGACAAAAGCTCGAATGCCAACAGAGCAGCTTCGCGCTGGTGAGCCTCCTTCTTGTTGTCCATGGCACTCTTGAGCGTGGACAGAATGCGATACTCCCGCAGTGACGCAATACCTCTGCCGAGGACTAGGCCTGCCAGACCGTAGGCAGCTCCGCGCTGGCTAGCATAGTTTTTGGAATTAAGCAATTCAGCCAGCACCTGATCAAAGTACTTGGAAGACTTGTCCGAGCACGCTCTGACAAGAGGAGGCAGACACTCAGCAATGGCAAACTGCACGGTCTCGGACGGGGTGTTCAAAGTGAGCAGGAGTCGTTCGATGACCACAGGAATCTTGGAGTCTCCCGGAGCAAGGTGTCGAGCCAGGGCACCATACATGATGATGACAGCTTCATTGACACGATCGGCAGCAGTGCTGTTCTTATCAGGCTGCTCCAGGGTTTTTTCAAACTTGTCCATCAGTGCATCAATCATGTCCTTCCCATGAGTTTCGGTAGCTGCGACTGCGGCGTCCAGCATCTCCCTTCTCACATTGTCACTCCTGTCTCCCAGAGGTCCTGACTCAATGAGGAAGTTAAAAAGCTCATCAATCTGCTGACTATTGAGAACTGGGGCGAGCTCTTTGTATGCCGAGGCAATGCCCTGACGTGCCTCCCAAGGATCGGACAAGTCCATCTTCTTGGGCATTCCGTATTCGTCCAGCTGTTGAACCTTTGGCTTCGCTAGTTCGGCATACATGGATTGTAACTTGGGGATAACCTCGTTTAGAGCACCGATATGCTTCTGGACAGCTTCTGCCAAAGAGCGGGCGGCTGCTCTTCGCAGTTGGGCATCTTTGCTCTCCAAGTATGGCAGAATCCTCATGGGAACGTCCGAACCCACAGTGAATGCGCTCTCTTCCCAAATTTCTGCTCCAAGCTCACGATTCTCCTGCTCATCATCGTGGCAAGCCAGCCAAATTTCATCCGAATAACCGAGCTCAGTCATGTCAACCTCAGAGCTTATTGACTGAAGAACGCTTGACCTGACACTAGACTGCGCGACTATGGCTCCCTTCGCGAGCAAACGCATCTCCGCTTGGGTCATGTTGGGAGCAATGCAACGGCAGATATCAGCAAAACAGTCCTTGATCAGCTTGTAGTGCTGAGTGTATTGCTGCAAAGACTGAATGAGGATAGTGAGAAGCTCGTCCCGAGGTACAGCTTCGTCGGCGCAAACGTCAGTGTGGAAAGACAGAAATTCGACGGCCAGAACCAGTTGCTCATCCTTGTGATCGGAATTTTCTCCAACGCCGCCCTTTCGTAGCACGTCCAACAAAAGAGGCATGATATAAATGAGTGAAACAGCATCAAAAGGCCGCTGTTCACCTGCGAAGCGCAGACGGTAGAGCACTCGAGTAATAAGATCTTCCAGTTTCTCCTCGTCCAAGTTCTCAGCAAGCGTGATACTGCGCAAACGCAACGTGGCCACGCCTATGAATTGGCGAATGGGACCGAGGCGCGTCGACACCTTTTCTGAGCAAAGAGTAAACGCTTGAGGAGCAATGTCGCCGACAATGAGCCCAGCACCGGCATCAATGACGGCTAGAATGAAACCCACAGCAGAGCCTAGCCACAAGGTGGCATCAGTGGGTGGCCCAGTGGCCAGAGACTTGATGATGCCGATTCCTCGAAGTAACTTGGCCTCAATCTTTCGAATTGAGCTTCTGACACCAGACTCCTTTTTCAGTTGCGCATTGACTTTGAATGTCTCCTCGGCGGTTAGCTTGCGCTGCTGGCCTTTCTTTTTCTCAAGCTGACTCCTCAGCTCTTCCTCCCATTTCAAGATATCGTAGTCTTTGTTGTTTTTGTTGGGTGCGCTGTTCTGGCCCTTTTTAGCCAAGACGTCTACAAAACAGGTTCCTTCCGGGGTTCTGTAGATGGCGGCTTCCATGGGACCGATATTCCGTAGCTGTTCGGGGTCGAGATTGCGACTGATGAGCTCAATGAGTCGTGGAATGGCCACCTCAGGGGCAACAAATGCTAGTTCAGCTGCGGAGTTATGGGCGGCTTGTTGGATTTTGTCGACCTTTGGGGGCATGTTAGCCTTGACAGACGTCACGGTAGCGGACTGCGGGTGGCAACACTTACTTTCTGATCAATGGATGTCTTAGAATCTATCTCTTGTAGTAGTGCGTCCAAATGCTTCTTGACGAGGGCACCGGGGTCCACAACCATTCGAAGACACATGTCTATCCAGCTTGAACGGGGGATAAGCTCTGGTCTTGATAGGACTAGGATAGAACATGCTTGGGATTCCAACGCATCAGAAGAAATGCTTCCACCGAGCCTAGAAACCTCCTGTGGATCTAAGCATATTGAGCGCAAAACATTAATGAGGTTGGACTCGGCAACCTTGACATCGTTCTCTTTCGCGTCATTGGAATTAAACTGATTCCACAACCCATTGATGATCATTTTGGAAATGAATTCCGGCTGTTTGACGTATAGGCTCGATACGGTGTGAACTGCTTCTTGCTGCATCTTTGGTGCAACAGAGGCAGCTGCCATGAGATAAATGTAAGCTTCTGCCCATGCCAGAGCCACGTCGGCATTCGAGTTGTCATTGAGGCTTTGCGCTGCTGAGGCTAATGCTCGGGAGAGCCATCGCAAATCTTCCTCAGAGGTGACTTTACTGTACACGCGATAGTTCAGCAAGAAAGATTGCTTTGCTACCAGAGATAGTGCATGGCTCGAGGTGGATGCTTTGGATAATGCTGCACTTGTGGCGGAATCGGGGAACTGTCGTGTCATGGCCGGGCTCAACGCCGTCAGAACGTAGGCACCAACAACGAGGCCGTTCTGTGCGGCTGTTGCTGCATTGGAAATGACTTCCTGAAAGTTTGCAATCAGCTTGGGCGTAACGGCGTCAGCAAAGGCTGTGAGGCCACTTGTCGCAGCAACGGCTTCGCAAGCCTGGAGGATGGCACCGGTGCGTAACAACCAAAGCCTCCTGGAAGCGGGTTTTTTATCTGCAAGACCCTTTGTGACCGCATCAACCACAGGCTTGGGAAGATCCCCTCCTTCTTTCAGTGTCATGATGATGGCATGAGCCAGTGCTGACGTTTCTGCGGCGAGGGCCGCTTCGTTGCCTTCTTTCGTCGCTACTGTCGACACAGATGTTAAAATCTTTGTGGCGCTCTGTGTCGACAGCGGAGTAAATTGTAGCATTTCGGAGTGCAAGATCTTCTGCTCAGCAGCTGGAAGTTTCCCCGCGGCCAGAGGTGTGGCAATTTCATCCACAACATTCTCCAGCAATTGCAAATTATTGCACTTGGCAACAATGGCACGAAATGCTGATATAGCGCCACTACGGATGGTGGGGTTGCTAGACTTGATGTTCAAAAGGAGAGGCTTCAAAAGCTTGCTCTGCAATGTTCCCGATAAATCAAAGTCGACCGGAAGTGATGACACGAACGGTTTCAAAACACCCGCAAGGACAAGCTCTGGAGCTCGCAATAGTCCCTTCTCAATGGCAGGGACAAGACTGGTTTCCACATCGTCAATCGTGGCGAAGCTATTGAAGAAATCGGCCAGCCCTGAAGATATATGCTCCGGCAACGCGTTTCGTGATCCGACGATTTCTCGAGAATAGAATTCGTAAAAATTTGGCTTTAGCGCTTCCAGTAGAGGCTTCAAAGGGGCTTGGCGGGCGGAAACTCCGGCAATGATGCCGAGAATGACGGCATTTTTGGCTGTCGGCTGATTCCCCTTGGCCGTCAAGGTTGTCACTGCCGTGTAGAGACGTTGTTCTCGAGTGTCTGATGATGCGAGCAACTTTCGGAATCCACGCCTCGTTACTCCAATGGCCGAGCGCGCAAGTCCACTTCTGACGCTAGATTGTAAGCTCTTTTCAACTGCATCTGCACTGGCAAGCAGGACTTCATTGCCAAGCTGTTCCCAAACGTCGTTTTTTACGTGCTGCATGAGTAAGCTGCACCACTCACTCAAGACAAATGCGTTCGACTTGGCGATTCCAGGCTTCCGAGTTTCCAATCGCACAGCCCTAGCGAACGGGAGTAAGGCTTGGGTGCTGGCGCCAGCTTTGATAATACTTGTAATGCATTTCTGGACCGCCAGCCTCGAGTTTCGATCTCTGTAAAACGCATGGGTCGCGAAAAGGAGCTTCAGGATCTCCACGGTGGTCGATTCGTCCACGTCTATACACGTAGTTAGTTCCAATCTAGTTCACGACGCCAGAGAAGAGAAGCTAGCTAGCTACCTACCTTTGCGTCGAACAGCTTCATCAACGTGATGCAGCTGAGCAATTCGAGCAGAAGTGGATGACAACCTAAGCGCTCGCCCAGTAGCAGCAACGTCAAGCCCCGTTGAGGCGGCCTCTGGGCCATTGGCACCAGCTATCTCTTCAGACATGTCGAGTAGCGGAATGAATTGAATACAGCGACGAAATCATTGGGGGCCACGAAGAGCTGTTAGTCTTCTCCTCAGCCTGTTCCTGGCTAAGTAGATATCGCGAAGACAACGAAGAAATTCGATCAGGTCGGCCACGGAGGTACAGACAGCCTGGTCAAGATAGGCGTCGGGGCGTCGAAGGGAAAGGTGTGTCGATGTCGACTGGATATCTCGGTGCAAGAGACGGCAAAAAAGCTTTGGCTGATATTGACGGGTCTGGCGGCCGTTGTACACATTTTACACATTTACAGTGGGTGGCGCCCCCATTTCAGGCCTCCACCCACACGTCCCAATGAGGACGACTTTCTCACCGCCCGCGCGTATTCATGGACCGCCTCAAGAATCACTTGAACAGCTCAGTGGCCCAGTTCCCATCGATATGCGTCACGCCGATATGAGTCACTGCAAGCAGTGAATCCGGGAGAAGCCGTTGGGCAAGTGAGTTGAGTCCTGCAGGGAATCCAAAGGTCAATTAGCCTGGGCAGAAAGCAGTCAAACAAGGAGCAAGAAGGGCAGCGGCACTGACAGCCGCTCAGCCTGACCTAACGTTGCATTCATCCCGATTCCCGATCAGAAACATTCGCGTTGTGCGCGTCTGGTGCGTCAACCTTTGGACAGTGCGCAAAGCCGGCACGAGGACCAACCAGACTAGACCAAACTCTTTCCACTCGACTCTTCAATACCAGCCTTCGTCGCAAAGCATCGAACAACACCGACCGATATTCGCTTGCCCTGTCTACTTGACATTCGTCGCCACCACTCCCCGGTCTGTCGCAATGGCCAAAAAGAAGAAGCCCGCTGCCAATCCAGCCCGCGGGTTTGCCACAACCTCAATTGCCTCGAAGCCACGACCTGAAGTCTCGGAGCCGGAGGCAAAGCCGTCGCCTCGAGTCTCCAAGCCAGGTGATGGTGCCCCTCCATCGTCAGGAAATGCCCTGCCATCCACCGATGCCGCACTTGGGGATGCTGCTGGCCGGCAATTTCCGCAGGAGAAGCCGTTGAGCCCGGAAGAGTTTGAGAGACAGCTGATGGAATCCGAGCTGCAGCTTCTGGTCGAGAAACACGCCGTCAAAACGAAACGGGACGCGCAGAGACAACGCACGCGTTTAGCCACCGATCGTCGTCTGCTTCGCGGCCAGGCCGACACCGTCAATGCGCCAAAATGGCTACCTCCAGACATGATTGAATATATTCTTCATCTTATCAAGGCAGAAACTCGATTCTCGGCATCGAATGTTTCGTCAGAGCACACTGGCACAGGGAAATTGCCATCCGAGGAGGATCTGATTGTGCGCCTATGGACACTTCGCCTGACCCTGTCTGCGGCCGGGTTTCCAGAGGAAAAGGTGGAGGCTGCTCTGCAACATATCTTGGACATTGCTACCAATGTATCTGCTGCCTTCAGGGACTCAATATGGGGTCTCGATGAAGCCCTAGACTGGTTAGCCCGAGAATGCTCTGCAGACGAACTTCCCCCCTATGACGTCAAGGCCAACCCTCTGAAAGGTACGACTCTCGGACAGTGGTTCTTCCATTTATCCCGTGCACACTTTAACCATCTTGACAGACACCCCGACAGATACCCCGACTGTTACCCGACCAAGTAGCCCCAAACCCTCATCAAACTCCAAAAAGAGCAAGGCTTCCGCACGAGCAAACAAGTCTGCTTCACAGAAGAAAAAGCTTAGCGTGACCTACGACCTCGACATAGAACCCGATGACTTGGAACCGGAATACATTAGTGCAAAAGCGCGGCTCCTGGAGCTCAGCCGTAGCAGTAAGGCGAGCGGCGCAAACGGCGCAAATAGCGATCCTGAGCTGGAAATTGCCACGCTCGAGGCCAAGATTGACAAGATTGAAAAGGACGTTCTGTTTGATAAATATAGCGCCGAAATTAAATGGAAATCTGAAAAGGTCATTATTGAGAAGCAGTTGATAGCCGCAAAAAAGGAAGCGCAAGCTAGGGCACAGGAAGAAAAGGAGGCTGCAGAGGTAGAGCCAACAACTAAGCCAGAGGCAGAGGCTCCTGCTAAACCAGAGGAAGAAAATCCTTCTGAATCAGAGGCAGAGGCTCCTCCCAAGCCAGAGGCAGACGATGTAAATGAAGAAGCTGAACGTATCGCGGCAGAAATTTTGGCTCAGCAGGATGATGACGACGACGACGACGACGTGTTAGGCGGTTTATTTGCATCGCTTCCTCAAGCCGAGGTTGATCCAGATACTGGCGAGTCCCGGACTGTCATCAATTCAGCAAACTCGACCAAGTTGACACTCCATAATTTTCGCAAGTGGACAGGGGTCAGTCCCAGGAGGATATTAGAAGAAGCGTGCTGGTCGAGGTATGTTCATGTGATTCCCATTGCCACATTTTTAGCGGCATTGGCCCTGACTTTTTTGATCAAGGGACGCTTCGGCAAAGTTTAAATACAGAGTCGTATCCGAGACTTCATTTGCCAGTCGTCACGCGCTCGAGATTGAGTGGAAGAAGGCACAAGAACCTCCCCAGCCTTTAGCATCCTCAGAAGTGACAGTATTGGCCGATGCTACATATTTCAACTTTACCATGACCGGCGTTGCGACGTCTGATTCCCAGCAATCCGAAGCCTACATCAGTACCGTTGCGCTCTTCCTTATATTCAGTAATAGCCCCAAGGACGAAAAAGTGAACCTTCGCTTACCACCAGTATGGAAGGATGTCTGGGCGGACCTAGCGGAGGCCAAAAAGAATGAGATCGACAGTCAAGACCGTGAGTCTATTCGCTCGCTGCGCACGTTTGTCCGCCAGAGACAAGACCAAGAACTCGAAGACGGTGTCATCGCGTTCCGAGGCCGCGGAGGAAACAAGGCTTCGTTAGGATCTGCCGATGCTGCCTCACAAGATCGGTTGAAATTGAACGCCGCGCAGGCCGATGCCCTCCGTAGTATATGGACTGACAAAGCCAGGACCAGAAATTTTCAGAACATGCTTAACTTTCGCATGCAGCTGCCCATGTGGGAGTTTAAGCCGCAAGTTTTGAAAGCTGTGGATGAGAATCAGGTCGTCATCGTGTGCGGAGAGACTGGGTGCGGTAAGAGTACTCAAGTGCCCGCGTTCCTGCTAGAGCACGAACTTTTGCAGGGGAAGCACTGCAAAATCTACTGCACAGAACCTCGCCGAATTTCCGCCATTTCTCTGGCAAAGCGTGTAAGCGAGGAGCTTGGTGAAAGGAAGGGTGATCTGGGAACCAACAGGTCGCTCGTGGGCTACTCTATCCGTCTCGAAGCGAACACTGCAAAAGAAACGAGGCTTGTCTTTGCTACGACCGGTATCGTCATGCGCATGTTGGAGGGATCCAACGACTTGCGTGAAGTCACGCATTTGGTGCTGGATGAGGTGCATGAGCGCTCTATTGACAGCGACTTTCTTCTCATCGTGCTGAAGAAGCTCCTGGTCAGACGCAAAGATCTCAAGGTCGTGCTCATGTCTGCCACGGTGGATGCCGAGCGATTCTCCAACTATCTTGGTGGAGCGCCGATTCTCAATGTCCCGGGACGAGCATTCCCTGTCGACGTGCGGTATCTGGAAGATGCCGTAGAGTTGACAGGGTACCGACCGAGCGACGCTCAGGAGGAAAAGATGGTGGACCTAGACGAAGACGTAGTAGAGGGGGATGGCAGCCAAGGGAAGAAGAGCGAAATGTCTTCGAGTCTTGCTGCGTATTCTGCGCAGACTAGAAATACGCTGGCCCAGTTCGACGAGTATCGGATTGACTTTGACCTCATTTTGCAGCTGATGGTACGGATAGCATCAGACTCGTCTCTCCATTTCTACAGCAAGGCCATTCTTGTGTTTCTGCCAGGTATAGCAGAAATTCGCACCCTGAATGATATGCTCCTCGGAGATCCCCGTTTCGCCAAAACGTGGCTCGTGTACCCTCTCCATTCGTCCATCGCAACCGAAGACCAGGAAGCAGCTTTTCTCGTACCGCCTGAGGGAATGCGCAAGATCGTCCTGGCCACCAATATCGCCGAAACAGGCATCACGATCCCCGATGTGACTTGTGTCATCGACACCGGAAAGCACCGCGAAATGCGCTTTGATGAAAAGAAACAACTGTCTCGACTCATCAACACCTTTATTTCTCGCGCCAATGCAAAGCAGCGACGCGGACGTGCTGGGCGTGTGCAGAATGGTCTCTGCTTCCACCTTTTCACCAAGGACCGGCATGACAACATCATGAGCGACCAGCAGACGCCTGAGATGCTGCGACTCTCTCTCCAGGACTTGGCCATCCGTGTCAAGATCTGCAAAATGGGCCGCATCGAAGAGACGCTCAGCGAAGCTCTCGATGCCCCATCTGCCAAGAACATCCGTCGTGCAGTCGATGCACTGATCGACGTCCGCGCCTTGACCCCAGGCGAAGACCTCACCCCTCTGGGCCATCAACTAGCGAGGCTGCCATTAGATGTCTTCCTTGGCAAACTCATACTCTTCGGCACCATCTTCAAGTGTCTAGACATGGCCCTTACCGTCGCAGCCATCCTTTCATCCAAATCCCCCTTCTCCGCTCCCTTTGGCCAGCGCGCCCAAGCAGACAATGCTAGAATGCTCTTCCGCCGCGGCGACTCCGACCTTCTCACCGTCTACAATGCCTACTCTGCTTGGAAACGAGTCTGCAAGGCCAGCAGCGGCCATGGCAAAGAATTCCAGTACTGCCGCAAGAATTACCTCAGCCAGCAGACCCTAGCCAATATTGAGGAACTCAAAGGCCAACTGCTCGTTTCCCTGGCCGACTCAGGGTTCTTGTCTCTGACCGAGGAGGAGCGCCGGGCGCTGTCCCATCTCCGGTTCGCGCAAGGCCGTCGACAGCATCAACAAATCTTTTATGAAGTGCCGCGGCGAGTGAACATCAACTCGGACAATGATCTGATTTCTTCGTCAGTGATTGCATGGAGTTTCTATCCGAAGTTGCTTGTGCGCGACTCGGCCGGAGGAAAGGGGTTCCGAAATATTGGAACGAATCAGTTTATTAGCTTGCATCCCAAGTCTGTGAATAGGGGTATTCCAGATGCTAAGTGGTTATCGTACTACCACATCATGCAGGCCAAGACGTAAGTCGAGCATGCGCCCTCCGCCCTCGCCACACTTTCTCGTCTCTCTCTCTTTGATTGAATCACTAACATTTATGCTAGGGTCTACCATGCTCACGAAACCACGGCCGTGGAACCCTTCGCCATTGCCCTGCTCTGTGGCGACGTTCGCTGTGATGTAAGTCTCTCTTCGCTCCAACCAGCTTCCTTTACAATCCTCCTCCTTCTTTTCTTCTGTCTTTGACCTTCCAGAGTCTCTCTCTGCTTTTCTCCTCGTATACATCACTCACACCCACTCACCTAGATGTTCTCCGGCGTCATCGTCCTAGACGGTAACAGAGGCCGCTTCGCCCTCTCCGACTGGAAAACCATGCTCTGCGTCAAAGTCCTGCGCACACGCCTCCGCGATATCCTCACCCGCTCGTTCAGACAGCCCGGGAAATTGCCCACCGCCCAGCAGGTGAAGTGGTTGGATGTGTGGCAGACCTTGTTTACGCCTGAGGTGAGCTATGAGGGCAAGACGGCTGTTTCGGTGGCGGTGACGGGGAAGGCATAGTGTGCCAAGAGTGCGATATCGTTGACGGAGTAAAATGGGGTTTCCTTCTTCCTACACTATTAAAGAAAGGGGGAAGAAGAAGAAGAAGAAAAGAAATCTAATAGGGAGGGTATCATGATTGGGAGTGCTGGAAAAAACAAAGGGAGGGTCCCTGCGGAATGCAAGATTCTTGGGTGGGATAAGGCGCGAGGCAGCATGGGGAAATCAACATACTTGTAACTACGGGAGGCGTACTTGCGCAGGATGATGCGACTTTCCCTGAGTGGGGTCCTCCCAGCACGGAATGCATACACGAGGCAATCAAGTCTCATGAGCTAATCTTTTTGGAGTTTGTGTGTACATACGTGGCGGCGACTTGGCGAGGCAGTCCTGACCGCACCATGCACGCCATTCAGACTGCTCGTCATGTAAGCTACAGCGCGTATGTAATTACATAATAACGTGCCATGATATCGCAATCTCAACAATAAGCAGTATGCAGTATGCATTCCTCGTCCTTGACCCAGCCCGTATGACATGCAAAAACACTCCTTCTTCGTTTGCTCAAATTTCCACGAGAAAGAGAAAAAAAAACCCCGAGTCTCCTAATCCCCTACAACTAATCCGTCTTCTTCCCCGCCAAAAAGATAGCCTTAAAGTCCGCATTACTCTTCTGCGCACCAGATGTCTCCCTCTTCGTCGCATCATTCCCCTGCACAGACGAAGAAACAGAAGCCAAATTGAAAGAAGAAGTAGCCGTCCTCGGCGCGAAGCCCAACGTTTTCTTCGGGCCAGACCTACCCTGCGCAGCAGGCCGATGGAGTGCCCGCGGCGGGGGCATAAAGCCAGCTTTTGGTTTCTTCGCATGCTGCTGCTCCTTCTGCTGCTGCTGCTGCTGCTTCCTGGGATTATCCTCCACTGGATGGTCCTTATTATCGGCCCGACTCGACCGAAGCTCATCCGGGGTCCCTGTGCGCAGCGTATGTCCTTCGTACTGCATACTGTTCAACTGAAGGGCTGCTTTCCCCGCGGCGGTCACATCCGCGAATTCGATAATCGCGCCGCCGTGACCAGGCTGGTGGATGAGTTTGGTAATTTGGCCTAGCGGTTCGACGAGGGCCCTTACGCGAGCGTCATTGACTGTGTCGGGGAGGCCCATCACGGCAATGGTGCGAGCTGCCTTGTCTGACACGGACGGCTTGTTGTCCTTATGTGGCGCTGCTTCCTGCATTGGCCCGTCCCCATCGCCGTCTTTTTCGTCGTGGACTGAGCCAGGAGCCGGCGAGGGGGACAGCCGCTGAGGAACCGATGACTTGGCCGTGGGCTTGACCTTCTTCTCGGTGGAGACCTGGACCTTTATAATCTGAGACCGAAATTTCGTGTTATTGAGCTCTTCGACCGCCCGGGATGCTTGCTCCTTGGTATCAAAGTCCAGGAACGCGAAGCCGCGATTCCGTCCAGCCATGCTCTGCGGGATATTCACCCTCTGCACCTGGCCGAACTTGCCGAATACGTCACGGATCTCGGCCTCGGAGGCAGCGTGATCCAGATTGCTGATGTGCACTTCTCGCCCTTCTGCGACGGCGCCTTCTCGGTGCTTCTTTTGATTCGGGTTCGAGTATTTTGCGAGGAGGCTGAATTTTCCGTCAAGGAGCTTGCCTTCTTTGGCGACGGCTTTGGCGGATGCCTCCCTGTTGAGAAAGGAGACGTAGCAGAAGCGGCGGTGCGTGTTGACCTTGAGGCTGGGCCAACGAATGCTCAGGATCTGACCACAGTCTTGGAAGAGGTCTCGGATGTACTTCTCGTCGGCGGCGGGAGGATAATTTGCGACGTATACGGTCAGATCATGGCCCGATTGCACGCTGATTTGTGATTCTCCAAAGTATTTGGCGTCTCTGAGGAGAGCAGATTCTGCTTCTTCCGCTGAGCGATACTCTATGAGTGCTGTTGTAGACTGTTTTTCTTCGTCTTTGTGGAAGGCCGTTATGTTGTTGATGTGGCCGTATGGTCGAAAGTATTTACGCGTTTCAGTTTGTGTCGCCGAATAGGACAGATTTGTGACCAGAATTGTCGAGTTCTCCCTGTCGCGTTTCGGTGGTTCAAAGGCGGATCCATTGTCTTCAATCGCCTCATTGCTGTTCTTTGGTCGCTTGCTCGCGTTTTGCTCATCGCTTTGCAGTGCGTCCGCCGGAAGCTCTCGCTTCCTTTTTGAGCTGTTTGGCGAAGACACTACTTCGGCAGCAGGCTGCTCTAGGAGTTCTACCTGAGCTTGAACTTGGGTCTCGGCTTGAGCCTGGGCCTGGGCCTGGGACTCATAATAGGCAGCATACTGTGCAGCCCGTGCCTCCTCCTCCCGCTTTCGTTGACGTGTGACTTCTTTCCGCCTCTGATGCACAACGTCATCGGCCTGCCGCACTAAATTTGGCGATTCCCATAGACTGCAATGCTGTGAGTAAGCCTCGAGAATCTTCTCCGGCCAGTCGATGGACTTGCGCACGACCCCGGTCAATAGAACTTCTGTGGCCATGTAGGGAGTATCCCCGCATATAGTTACGAACATGAGCATCTCCCAGGTATATCTGTTGAACCAGTAATCGTAGCTGTCGGCATAGAGGGCATTCCGCCCCAGCTTTTTCCACAATTGCCTTGCTTCGTCGGGCTCAGCTTTAACTTCCGTTAAAAATTGTATGTAGATTTTTTCTAGTCGGTACTTTGGATCGCCCAAGAAGGTTTTCCCGTACAGTCTTTTGCCCATCTTCATGACCGACGCTATGGATTCTTTGAGGCCAGCTTCTGCGGTCCTTTCAGCGTCACGGTCAGTCTCTTTGACAGCAGTTCGTCTCAGGTATGAACACCAGGCACAGTACACCTCAATTGTGCTCTCCATTCCATCTTTGCACAACTGATCATCAAGAATGGCCCTGTTTTTGACGTTTTCCACTTGATCAAACGGTAGTTGTGCCTCCTCAGCGCTTTGAATATATCTTCCCCAGAGGCGCCCTGATGTTGGACAGTGTTCCACTGCTCTCTCACAGGCGTCGATACCCCGAGTCAGAAATGATGCAGTTTCGAACGACGAAGACAAAAACACGATGTAATCTTGCCATGTCTCCTCATCTGTCGTAAATAAACCTGTCAAAGCTCTATCAAACAAGCCAGAGCATAGACGTATCGAAAAATCGGTATCTTTTTGCGTGTTCTGAATTCCTTGCATCTCCCAGTCCAGGTACTCTCGAAGTAGAGATTTTTCCGTCTCCACATCGCCCTTGCGCTGCGCTTGCTTCAGCTTCAGCTCAAACGTGTCACGCGCTTGAATGGCTCGCTTCGCCCCCTGACTGCTGCTTGTGACTTGTTCCATAATCGGTTCGTGTTCGTTCGGGTTGTATTCGGTCAGAAAGCTCGAAAAGGACGCTGAAGTCTCATCCCACGTGAGGTGGGGAGTCGCTAACCGCTCGCTGTAAAGCTGAGTAATCCTGCTGAAAAGGTCGGGAGTATTTTCTTGGGAAAACTGATCTCTCTCGGCCGAAATCCAGCGATCCCAGAATTCGTGACTGTCGCTCAGACGATACTGTATAGCTGCGTATCCTTTCCGCCACGCATCCTGTACTGTTTTCCAGGGAAAGAGCTCCTGGCCCGCCAGCTTGTCGTCTTCCGACCACGCGCCATCGTCAGAATTGCTGTGATCCCATAGACTCTGGAAGAAGTTGCAGTACGATAGCTGTAGGCGTAGGCTACCAGGTTCCGCGTTCACGGCCCGTACGTGAAGCTCGAGGACGTTGACACGACGCTCGAGATCGGTTGCGTTGCGCGTGGCTTCTTCGAGGTATGCCATCCAGCTACTTTCTCCCCGGGGGTTGGCCATGGCATTCGACGCGCCCGCAGATGGCACAGTGTTGGTCAACAAAGCCCTCCGGCGGTGAATTACCAGAAAAAGCCAGACCAATACAATAAAGGATAGGAAATCGAGATGTTGGTGAAGCCTGCAGCTTGTCTCGGTAGCTTGTCAAGAGGTGACAGACCAGTCAAGCTGTGAATCGTGGATTCGTGATTCGTGATGGCGCATTTGTGGGGTCACGGGACAGTTAGCCTGGTGGGGTCGATGTCGCTCGTCTGACGAGTGAGCTTGTCGCTGCAGTCTGCAGATGTTGGTGATAGATGGCAGCTGTGAGCAGCTGCCCGGCCAGCCCAGACTGGCAACAGTCAATATGTGAGGGCAAGAAGGTCGCAAGGGAATGGCAACACTTTAGTAACACTGCATCAATAAAGATTGCTAAAACTGTATCAATCAAGATTGCTTTCATAGTTAGCAATGCTTCAGGAACATCACATCATGGCAACGCCGCGCGCTGGTCGATCTCAAGCTGCAATTTCTAGCACATCGAAACAGAAGAGGTTCTTGCTTGCTGCATGGACAAAGCCATGCCTCGATTCACATCTTTGTCACGATGGCTTCTTACAGCTCGGCATGCCTATTTTTGAGTTGTGGCAACACGCGATACTGATGGCTAACCATTCTAAAACTAGACGCAAGGGGTTTCTTATACAGAAATAGTCTCGACCATTGCAACGCATCCGCACCTAACTACTCTGTAGTCTACAGCTCGCGAGTGTCCAACAAATTACACGGCTTTGTCGGAGACAGGGGCTTCATCAGCCACGGGCTATTTTCATCATCAAGATGGTTACTCGCTCGGGTCCCGCACTTCCGATTCGACGCCTTTCCGAGAAGTCTGCTCCATGCCATTGTCGCAACCCGAAGGCTTGGGTATACCTGTCCGTGGGGCTGACATGGTCCGTTGATTTTTAAGCGTGGATACAGCCCCGGGTTCTTGATTTAGGCAATTCCATCCTGGAGAATCAAGATCCCCGCAGACGTGCCTTACCCATCTTGATGCTCGCTGATCCTTCGTTTTGCGGTGCTGTCCCTGGTCAAGCCTGGATCAGTTGTATTTCTAATCGTGAAACGGGAGATGAACCGGAATCAACAATCATCCCCCATCGCTAACGATGCAATTCCCAATGACCGAAAATTAGACGGATGTTCTGAAGCAGCAGGGAGATGGAAAGCGGTGGAAGTGCAGGGATATAAAGGTTTTTTCACAAGATCCCCTCACGCCGCCACAGAGGGCCAAAAAAAAAAGCTCGATTACTAGGATCCCGGGAAATTTCAGTGTGAGGATTTTCATGCATTCAAAGTCACCGCCGAGGCTGGGTATACCTAGCGAATACGGAGTAAAGCGCGGATAACGCACGGAGCACAGTGAGGGCACGGAGAAAGGGAACTACGGAGAAAGCACAGAGAAAGCGCGGAGGCACAGGGTGACAACCCCTTGACCCCTGCGCCCTGGTCTCCGGCAATCGACGTCTGGGTTGTACTCCGTATATGCATTGCAACGGCTTGTTATTTACCTACCTACACGAAAGAGAAGCGAGCAACAAGGCAAAAGGGGTATGTAGGAAGGTGGTCCGTTTGACGCCTCGATGCATCATGCTCTTTTCCCTTCGCTAATGGCTGGCTCGCTCGCTTGACACGTTTCGTTTCGGCCAGTCGTGGCAGGTCTCTCGTTTGAAGACCTTGCAAGTTTTGTTTGAAGAACGTCATGACCGAGTTGCATCTCGCTTGATAACTACCTAGCATGAACACCTTCTGCCACATATTGGTGGGTGGCGTAATCTGGCACAATGTCTCGGGAGCGGGCAGCAGACTCACTCAACCCCGGCGCCAACAAGCACGAACCAGAAGCAGAGGCTGTCTTACTCCGTACAATGTCGTCGTCGTCAAAAAAGCCGTAGAAACGACGTCGATGAACTGGGGACGGTGAAACCGAGGCCTTGCCACCGCTCTGGATGTTTTGTCAGTAGCGACGCCACCAACATCGCGTGTTGTGCTGGTGCTGACTGAGCGAGCGAGCACTGCGGTGGCGACTCGCTCCCATTCGGCCAGCGAAATGAATCGACTCAGCCAGCAGAGGCAAAATGTGTCCGTCGCATGCCGCGCACGCCCCTTTCCTATCGTCGTTGCGAGTGGCGCGCGGTGTTGGCTGTCGAGCTCGGCCCGCTGGGCCCAGACCTCGAGGTGAATCGCAACCGTCCCGGCGTTGGTCAGACTTTAATCTGGCTCTCCGCTCAGGCCTCGGAGATGGAGTAAATGCAGCAAAGCGGTGGTGGATCTCGCAGATGGGCTGGCCGTGGGCTGTGGCCCAACTCATGCACTCTAAATTACTGCAGAGACTCGAGAGGCGACCTCTGCTGCGTTGGTTTCCGCAACGTCCGTTGGAGATGGAGACAACATGCTGCCAGATGCATGGCAGCGCGAAAGGCACTTCCGTCTCGCCAATTCGGCTCTTCAAGCGAACGAGTCAGGTCGCGCTCGGCGGAGCCTTACAAACACTGCGCCTCTGCTGGCGTCTGCTACTTGCTGTTTATGGTGTACCGCGACGGCTGTTGGGAGTCGTGACTCTGCCGTTCGTTCAGTCCGGGTGTCGTCCGTTCCTCGTGGAATCCGAATCCAAATCCACAACACCAACAGCGGGTGACCCGAGTCACTAGGTAGTAGGTAGTCGTCTAGTCCCTGGGCTTGCCGTCTCATTCATACTCGATGGAAAGCGCCGGGTGGCTGTCACCCGCCAGACTTCTCTATTTAATGCAAAGGACTGCAAGGTCCGACGCTACGGAGGTCGTGGCGTCGACAAGCGCCGCCCAAGCCAGGAAATCCATGTGCTCAAGCCAACGTCTCCATTTCTCCCAAGAGCCCGACAATGTTCGAAGCTTTATGGTAAACCAAATCGAATCAGGCAGCTGAGGGTGGGCAGATTGCGTTTAGTAACTCTATGTTTCTGCGCTTCCGACAGACTAGTCTCGCAAGGCCATCCTTCCAACGTCCTCGTTGACAATTCCATCGTTCATTAACGCCCCTTGTTCTCACTTCAATATTTCTTCCTACACTCCATTAATTTCCACCAGAACTTGCCATCGACACACAGCGAGAAAAAAAAAAGAGGGAAACCAACAATAACCATGAACTATCAGTCTACTGATTGGCCAAGAGGGGGGCGGGCCGCAAGAGGCGACATGATTCGGGATGCCCCCATACTCCCCCCCAAAGATTCTTTTGCCTTTGACCTTAAAGAAGCCCTCGATCTTGCGCCACCATCTACTCCGAGCTCCGTTGCTGCTTCGACTGTATCTGCCTCTTCTGTGAACAAATACTTAGATGGCGGGCCTCCTTCACTGAGCAACAGGGCCTATCATCACTCACATGAGCAAGCATATCTAACACCACCACCACCTCCTCCCCCCCCCCCTCCACCTCAGTTCCAGCCATCACTTGCACACCTCAACCGTGGTCAATCTCACAGAGGCTTCAACATGGCCTCCACGAACAAGGCTCAGTCACAGTGCCTTCACCTATGTTCTGCCGTCGCCTCAACGTGTGACCAGGTCGCTGAGAAGATGTCCGAGTACATTGGTTTAGTCAAGCACCTGCCACATGGATTCGGTTCTCTAGCCAACGATGTCTTGGGGACTTGCCAAGTTCTCTTCTTCATCGAGGCAGGTCTCGGTGACGCCGCTCGTCAACAACAGTCTCTACCTCTCGACATGATCACCGTGTTGGAAAAGAAGTTTCGAGCTGCGCAAGCTGACTTCCGCAGCCTCGACCACGTGGTCACCAAGCAGTTGGACTATGAGCGTGCCGGAGCCATGGGCCGCATGCGACGCGGATTCGGAAAGATGTTTGGAGACAACAGCCTTGAGAGGATGATGCATCGACTGGCCAAGACGCGCGAGGACATTAAGATCTCTGCCCTCATGTTCCAGTGGAAGCTCGGAGTCGAGCGTATGGAGAGTGAGCTTGGCATCGGATACATTGGCCTTGCTGCGGCCCTCGAAGGAACCGAATACCGACTTCAGCGCGCTGCATCCACCACATCCGAGGACAAGATGTCCAACTATCGCTCACCGGTGAGCAAGGAGCCTGCGCACCACCGCAGTGTCGAAAACCACCACATGGCAATGTCGGAACACTCTCAACCTTTGTCACTCCCCCCTCTTCCCAGGAGCGACAGGTCTATTGGCCACGGACACGACTCACTTGCAAGCGCCGAGAGCCAGGGATACGGCCTTGGACCCGAGTATAACCATCTCAGCCCTTACACCAGATACACGGCCAGCTCCAACGGAAGTACGCACTCGCACGAAGGACATAACGGCAAGCGGATAGCGCCGGATCGATTGAGCACCTTTGACGAAGCAGCTGAGCAAAGCACAGCTCTCGACGAGACTGTTGCCGATGTCAAAGCACTCGAGTTGGATGGCGCCAAGGCGTTCCGAATCGAGAGCGATCCCTACAACATGCCGCGCCAGCGACCTCGATCCACCGTCGACACTGACAGATCAAACGTCAACCAGATCCTGGCATCAGCTGTCCGCGCTGGCGACCACAAGCTCGTCGCGCAGTTACTCGACCGTGGTGTTGCACCCGATACTGGACTGGAGACACACGCGCTCAATGAAGCGATCATGAATCTTGACGCCGAGAGTGTGCGTCTTCTGCTCCTGTACGGCGCCGACGCCAATGCGACAGACCGCGAGGGTCTGAGCCCTCTTGCGGCAGCGGCCGAGAAGTCCTTCCTCGACGGTGCTATTGCGCTTCTCAAGTATGGCGCAAACCCCAACATGCCACTTGGCCCTGATATTGATCCCCCTCTGTACACCGCGGCCACCAACAACAACGTGCGACTGTCTCATGTGCTTCTGGCATATGGAGCACACGCCAACGCAACGACCTCTAGCCGCAATACTGTCATGGTCGGAGCCATCAACAAGAAGGTGCCCAAGAACCTGATTGATATGTTGCTCAACTACGGTGCCGGTCCCAACGAGAAGAATGGTGAGGGCAAGACTGCTATGTTCGAGGCCATCACCAGCGCCCGAGTGGACATTGTCAACAGCCTCATCGAGCACGGCGCCAACACCAATCTTCCTGGTCCCAAGCACTTGTTGTGGCCTGCGACTTACCAATCGCCCTGTCTGCAAGCGCTGCTGGATAACGGTGCCGACTGCAAGAAGACTCCCGGTATCATGGAGCTCGCCACGAGCATCAACAACATCGAGTCCATCCGTGTCCTTCTCAAGGCAGGAGTCGATCCCAATGCCAAGAAGGACGGTGTCTACACACCTCTGTGCTCGTCCATCCGCGACAACCGCAAGGATATTTTCGATCTTCTCCTTCGTAACGGCGCAGACCCCAATGTTCCCGCCAGCGAATATCCCTGCTTCAAGTGTGTTACTCACCATAGAGAACAGTATCTGCCCGCTCTGGTAGCCGCCGGCGGCAACCTGCACGCCCCCAAGGGCATTCTCGAAACAGCCGTCGTGTCCAAGAACGGTCCCGCCCTGAAGTGGCTCCTCGACCAAGGCATCGACCCCAACGACAAGACGCCCAAGGGCTACACAGCCCTCACCAGCGCCATCCGCGACAACCACATCGGCTTCGTCGACACCCTCCTCGCCCGCGGCGCAAATCCCAACATCCGGGGCCAAGACTGGCCCGTCTGCATGGCGGTGCACAACCCCGAAATTCTCTCCCGCATTCTAGCCGTCCTCCCCGAGCCCCGCGCCTTCAAGGGTGTCATGGAAATGGCCGTCGTAGCCAACCAGCTCAAATCCGTCAAGCTGCTCCTCAACGCAGGCGTCTCCGTCGAAGACCGCAACGGCGGAGTCTTTTCCCCACTGACGTCCGCTCTGCGCGAACACCGCAAAGAAATCGTAGTTTTCCTCATCAACGACGGGCGCGCCGACGTCAATGCCCCAGGCGAGCATCTCCCCATCGTCAAGGCCCTGCGCAGACTCGCCCCCGAGGACCCTGACTACCTTGTAGATGCACTTCTAGAGAAGGGCGCAGACCCGAATAAGGTCTACAGAGGCTGGAACGGAATCATGCAGGCGATTGAGAATGGCGATATCGACATGCTGAAGAAGTTGGTGCAGAAGTCGGGCGTGGATATGGATGTTAAGGATGAGCTTGGCAGGACGGTGACAGAGATTGCTATCTCGAGGAGGTGGGAGGAGGCTGTGGATGTGCTGTTGACGTATGCGCGCAATTAAGGGGCATGCCATAGCATTGTTTTCCTTGGCGTCTCCTTTGCAGCTTTCTTCGGGTTTGGGCTTTTTTCCCTTTACTGTCTCACTTGGGGGCTTTTTTTGCGGTCTTGATTGAAACGTTTCTGATACCACTGCATACTCTGCGTCTTCTCTTATGTCATTTTGTTCTTCTTTTCTCTTTTTTTTTCACCCTTCTCATGTATTTTTTTTTGTCCCTTTCCTCTGTCAAACTAGATTTCGATTTCGTCCTTTTTTTCTCACAGTCTGCTACTTCATGCGCTAATCAGTATGTAGTTCTTCCCAAATTGTGTCTTTCTCAGTCTTCTTTGTTTATATTTCACTTTTCCTTTTGCTTTCATTACGTGGTCAGTGGTGGCTTCGGCACCATGGTGACCTTATGGCTCAGGAAAATATCTTTGTTGCCTGCGTCGCATTTCACGATTTGTTTCGGATGGTCATTCCTTCTTACTTGTAAGTATGCGATGATGGATCATGGATTCGGGATAACGTTAATATGAAGTGATGTACTGTACTAGAAAAGACCAATGAAAATTTGATACAAAAAAGAAATACATATAGTGAAACATCGTGTGCACCTTGTGACTGTGATTCGCGCGGGGACGCGCTGCAGGAATCCGAAGTCCATTCCAGCGCGTCTTCCTTCCAAGAGGGTTTACAGCCGCACCTCTCTTGTTAGGGGCGGCCTGCAGGGTACTGCGTACAGCATCCCATGTGGCCTTGGAGAAGGAACAGGATGATCACTGGTGCGGGCTATCTATGATTCTCGTCATCAGCATCTAGGCATGAGTGGTCAACGACGTCATCATCTTTTGAGGCTCGGACAAATGTGCGCCGTGGTCTGGCCCTGGGGGCCTGAGTAGGTAAAGTCGTAGACATGTCTTTGAATGGGTCCGGTTTCAGTGAACTTTGTCTTGAGTCCTTGACGTGGCCGCTGTTTCCGATGGATAGTCTCCATCTGATTCTGAGCACAAGACTCAACTTTCAAGTAAGTACATGTAATATGTATATGTACATACTTACTCAGAGGCTGTACTGTACAGAGTACCAAGTATGTAATCGTTTCCTCCGAACGACGGCGAAAAGACAGTTCTAGAATCTAGATAAACGCAGTCTTTATTTAGTCTTTCAACAGATCTCTTATGTGTGATGACGCTTTGAGTGCAACTGTCGTAGAATCGACACTATATTCAAAAATCGAGATGCAACTTTATTTGCATGCAATTGGGTTCCCTCGCGAGTCGCAGCGATTACACATGCACTTAGGTATTTATGTAGCGCTCCGGGTCGGAGGTCCCACGGCCCACGGCCCACGGCCCACGGCTATGTAGTACATAATGTAAACGCAGCCGCGTCACGGCATCTCTCGCGCGGATTGCCAGATCAAGAAGGTGACAGCCACCGTATCTATTTACATTCATACATACTCCGTACATACCTAGTCTCCGCCAGTTAGTAGTGTTGCCGATCGGAAAAAGGGCGTCCGGATCTACTTTGACTGCCGGCCCGTCGTCAACTTTGAAGTTTGCCCCTACCGGCTACCGTAACGGCCCACGGGATGTCCCGCGCGATGACGATGCCCGTTCGTGCAGATTCTGTTTCCTTGGATCATAGATGTCGTGGGTGTCCTTTTTAGGTTTCATCCACAAGTAGGTACATATCAATCTCCAATGATCAATCTTCAATCTAGATGATTCATGTAATGCATCTCGTCGTACTCCGTACTATGCACATACTTGTGAGTCGTGGGTGCAACCTAAGAAGGGCTCCCGTGTCCCTTATTCCGTAGATATACTCCGTAGATATACTCCGTAGATATACTCCGTAGATATACTCCGTAGATATACTCCGTGAGTCCGCAGTGAGAGCCTTTTTTAGGTTGCACTCGGCCGTGACGCATCTGCTCCGCTTACCCGCAGGACGGCAACGGCGTCTGGATCCTGGTAGGCTTGCAGGTTGCGCCTGTGAAACCTGTTCTGTTGGCAGATGTGTCTTGCATGAGACCGCTTCAACGTAGGGGGGCTTCTCTTGCAAGTTGCGGGGACGAGAAAAAGGGACAGGAGGAATAAGGGAGAGCGCATCAGGGTAGGTTCGACACTTGTGACTTGGTCCAGCCATATTGAATGAGCAGCGATGCTGGCGACGGAGTCAAATAAAATGATATCATTTATGAATAGACTTTGATGTGCAGTATACTCCGTACATACGCTCCCAAGCCCCAGGGGCCAGAGACCAGCTGGCTCGTCCTGTGTCAGAGTCCAAGTCCAACTTCCAGTGTGCTCTCTAGTGTCGTACGTTGGTGTTGTATCATGAATGAAACACAGACTAGTATCCCTCCTGACTTGGACAGATACGAAGCGCACAAACATCCGCCGTTTCAGGCTTTCAGGAAACCACATTCGAAATTGTAGACCTAGGTAGGGAAATAGTTGTAACTCTCTGGCACGGAGATCTCGGGTCAAGATTCCCGACGTGTTTCACATGGGTACATACGGAAGGTACCTAGTTAGGTATGCTTCGGTTCTCCGTCACGTCGCCCCACTGAACTAGGCATTTTTGCGAGCCTACAGGCCAATCACAAGCCAGGTGCTTCGCATCTTATGCCCCCGACGAAGCTGAGAAGCGCCAGACAAGTGCATGCAGTGGCTATGTCGGATGTTCATGTTAGACTCAGGAAGGCCAAGTCATGCACAGCGATCGATAGCGAAGCCGGATGTATGTATGTATGCTCCGTCGATGCAGGTCGCAGTTCACACGTCGCTTGGTCCTCGTACAGAGACGCAAGTGTACCACCTGAGACGAAGGGCTTCCGGGCTACACAGTGAAGGGCCCCTGATAGGTGGTAATGCAGGGTCCGCGTGGCGCTATGTATCTGCCCACGACCCCGCCAAAATAAGAAAAAAAGAAAACAAGGAAAAAACGAAGAAAAAAGAAGGAAAAGAAGAAACGGTCTACATACTACCTAACTTAGCGTTTCCCCGATCGACCCTTGGTGCGTGAAAGAGGTACCGTGGCTTTTGTGCCTACCTATGTAAATTGCATACTACATAGGTACGGAGTATGTATGTACATATGCACCTGAGTCTGAGTCCTTGGGGCGTCGTCGCGTCGCACTGTGTTGTGTTGCGGGGTGGCGAAGGATCGCGAGGGAGGGCGAGGGAGGATGGGCGGTCAAGCAGCATCAACAATGAACATACCTACAATTGGCAAAGTTCATGTTAGACGGAGGGTTGTCTGTCCTCGATGGCTTGTCTGTCTCGCCCGTGGCCCGTTTACTGTTTTGCTCGCCCCTTTATTCGTACGGAGCATGTAAATATGTGCATACGGAGTACGGAGTACATGTGCATACAATACATACATACACACGCATACACTGTACGGAGTTATGGCTGCACGATCTCCTGCAGACCACGGTGCTCGGCGCAGCCACAGTCTCATGTCGTCACACAGGCCTCGGGATTGGGTGGTCACCGGTCAGCCACAATCAGCAGTCGGGTCAGAGCCGTTGGACTCCACTCGGACCAGCCACGCGCATTGCTTAAATGCTGGCCGTAACGGGGAAACCATAACGTCCCCCCCAAGAACTATTCCACGTCCACCCTAGATTACCTAAAACGGTATGACTTGTTTCAGGTACCCTGCTAGTGCATCTACATATGCTATACATAAAACAGTACTGAGCTTACCTTGAATATCAAGTAGTCCATAGGTATAAAGTCGTGGATGACCCCACAACGCGGCGCCGTCGTGTCAACACAAATCTTCTGTCGTCACAGCTTTCTTTGAATGCCAGCATCGCGACCTCGACTTTGAAGCTATAGTGACAAACTACCCTTTCGTCGCTTTCTCAAGTTGAAAATGAAATATTTTCCATCTTCATTATCTCAGCCATCTTTGCGCACCACTGAAGCGCTGGCCCGCGCCGCAATTCGCGCGAGACCAGCTGACTCGAGCGTCTTGATAGCAACAATAGGGCCGTAATGCCATCGCCAACACTGCCCTCGCGAATCAGAACGGCAGTGGTACCGCAAGACAGACTGTTTCTGTTCCAAGTTCACGCCGAAAGCTATTGCGACGCCAACGACAGCAATCACAGCGCTGTCGCGGCCATACTCAGCTCACCAACGGCGTCTACACGCCTCGCAGACGCCCATTCCATACATACCTGTTGCCACGTTGCAACAATGCCGAATCATACAACAGCAGCAGTAAGCTCATGGGCAAGTACATATCTACTCTGCTGAATTGCAAGGTCTCGCAACCAATTCTCGCGATTATCAACGCCAACAGCGCCAGTTGCCAGCTTTTTCAACGCTTGGGTGGTCGTCACCCCAGCTACATATGAAAAAAACGATGCGGGCTGCCCGGCCCAAGCTTCAATCTCAGACACCAAGCACGCCTTTTGGAGTCGGCGATAGCTTCAGACGTCGCGGCCTCTATAGATAGACACTCTCTCGGTCGCATCGTTCCTGAAAATGCGTCGTCCATGGCCTTCAGCGCGACAATCCGGCTAGTCCGTCGGTACCTAGTATGTATGCTGTACGATATGTGTAGTAGCAATCAGTTGGGATCAAATGACACGGCCAATATTGCTCATTTTGGGTGAGATTTGAATAGCCAACCCGAACTCAAACCCAAGACAGCTTCTTTTCAGCGCTCCCATGTTCCATCAACAGTGCTTTACATACATAGTTACATACATACCTAGTTCGCCATCCATCCAAACTTGAGCCCTTCCAGCACGAGCGCTCAGCACACGACGGCGAAAGGTACAAAGCGAGATGGGGTGGACAACACCTTCATTGGCTGTGCTATATACGCTAGCAGGGTATAAGGATAGACCATACCGTTGTGGGTAATTTGGGGTGGCTGTGGAATAGTTCCTGGGGGGGATATCAAGTTTTCCCGCCGTAACGGTGCATTGGGTACTGTGATTGGGCATTGGTCGCAATCGACTGGATTCATTGGCTGCATTGGTCCATGGCCAGGTACATGTACATGCTCCGTAGATCCAAGAGTATTGGCTGCATTGATTCATTGGCTGCATTGGCGTGCATTGCATTGGCTGACACGAATCACGATGCTGCTCCTTGCGGCTTCCCTAGTTGTACCTCCCTACCTAGTTACTGCCCTGCCCCTGTCGAAGGCTGTCGCTCGTCGATTGTCGATGGCAGATGCACTGTTTGCAGTGCCTAACGGCTCCGGGCTGACATTGCCTGTCTCTTCCGCTCCTTCTCGATTCGTAACAAGATTCCTGCCCGTCTCCTGCGCTCTTTTGCCTCACTTATTCTTCACATTCTCTTCTTCCTTCCTCTCTGCCTTCACCCGCCTTGTAGCCAGAAATCTGTGATTTCAAGTGCTGTCCGTCTCGATACCTACTTTCCTTCTTTCTCTTCTTATTGTCTCTGCCCGATTCTCCCTGTCGACCTGTGCATTACCCTTCCGACACTCGTCGTGCCATATATACCACTTTTCACATTCTTGACCTCGCCGACTTTTCGGGCTTTGGCACCAAAACCTGCTGCCTTCCATTCCTTTCTCGACACACGCCTGCATACGCGCCTGCACGCCTGCACGCCTGCACGCCTACTCTCATTCGTCGATTCATTCACCGTCGCCTCCTTGCGATTCGCGTCACTGGTGGCCATCATTCGTCGCAAGGAACCAACACGTCTCCAACACGTCTCCCTCCTTTATCCCGGCTTCGCACGTGCCACACTTCCCACACGAGACAAGGAACTGCACAAAATAAGAGGAGGACAAGAAGCGCCGGCCTTACATTGACGAGTTAAACCGCCTTCTGTCTGCATCACTTTCCGTCTTGCGACTAAACGAGCCCATCCAAAATTCACCGATTTGTGAGCTGCCGAAAGCCACAGCAAAAGTTGATTTACGCCATCTCGAAAGTTCTAATCTCTCATCATGGGTCGTTTTCTACCGCTGTTCCTAAGCCTCATCGGCACACTTCACGTTGTTGGCGTCTTTGGCGATAGTTCCGCTGAGTGTATCGTAAGTCGCTTATTTCTGCACCACATGATGCATCTCGTGCATGATGCATTTGTGGACAAGAGAAGACCATGGCGATGGCTCAACTGACCGACATTTTAGGGACGTTGCGCCGGCCAAGTTCGAGGAAAGTTCAAGGACTTGCAATGCGCAGACGCCAACGCGGCACCATGCTTGTGCGCAAACCCAACCTTTCCCCGTGCCATCCTGGAATGTAGCCAGTCGTGTGGTGCAACCATGGATCTAGTTGCCAACTACCTCTCTTCCGACTTTTGCAAAGGTACGTCGTCTTCATCTTTGTTCACGCCACGCCAGACGAGCTGAGCTGACGACCAACTCAAGCCCAACCCCTTGCCAAGCCGAGTGTATCGGCGGCTGCGAGCCCTCCGGCATCATCAACACCTTCGCCCACGACAGCACCTGCTACTTCAGCGGCACCTGCAGCCAGCAGCACTTCGCCGACCTCGACTCCGACTCCGACTCCGACCTCGACCCCATCTTCGACATCTAGCCAAGTCGAGTCTACTACTTCCGTTCCGCCAGAGGCTTCCTCTTCCGTCAGTGTCGTAACTACTGCCTCCCAGTCATCTGCTCCGTCTTCTACCACGGAAGCCGTCCCTGCCGCAACCTCGTCCGCTGCTGCTGCAGCAGCTTCGCCCTCGACTGGACTCTCTCATTCTGCCGTTGCTGGCATTGGCGTTGGCATTGGAGCCGCGGTCCTTGGCCTTGCTGGTGTCGTTATCTGTGCGCTCATGAAGGGTCGAAACAAGAAGTCGGGACGCAATGCTGATCGTGTGGCTATTTCAAAACCTATGCCTGCCGCTGGTAGATCGTACCCCAACCGAGAGGATCAGTATCGTGGTGGACGGGATGGATCTTTTGAGAAATATGGACCTGATATCGAAATGACGGCCAACCGGTACGAAGACATGGTTCCTCGAACCCAGCCTCGAACAATGGTTTAGTAGTGAGTAAGTCAAAAAGGATATGACTTGTCTTCCAGGGGCGCACGGGCGCATAGCAGGATTTCGTGGTTGACTAGCGGCTTGACCACGTACGAAAACTCCTTTTTTTTTTGTTTCTGCTCTATTCTTGTCCTTCTTTCCTTTATGAGTCTTTTTTCTACAGTCCGACACTCGACCTTTTTCCTCTTCTATTCACCGTCATTTGGGTTGTTATGCGGGCTAGTCCGAGGCGCGTAGGAGCAAGCCCAGCTCGGTTCAGTGAATGAAGGCCGTAAAAAGATATGATTTGAATTCAGATGCTAGTGCCTGATGTGTGCTTGATGCTTGTGCCCCACGCCAACCTTGAGCGTAACTTCCAAAGACGGAGAGCTATCCTACTCGGATCTCGCACACGTATAGGATGTGGATCAACAGTCAGAAATGGAAGCGACGGCACTTGTATGTTGTCACACAGCTGAACCAGCAGCGCTATACTGCGTCATGTCGTAGTATCAACTCTTTAACAGTGACAGCTATGACATCCAGAGACAAAGTCCCACCACCAGGATAAAAAAAAAAAGAAACCCCTAAATGTAAAACAAGATACAAATAAAACTACAAGTACACCACGCGTCGTGCTCCGGATATCATCAATACATTCACGTGTATTGATCCAGGAACGACCGCATTTTGTCTACACATCCCCATGAAACCTCGCCCAAAAGAATCATCCCATGTCGTATGCAAAGTACGTAATGCATATCTCCATATACTGGTGCAGGAACCTACCATCTACCATGCGTAGTATGGTCTCTGGCCGTAGACAGGACGGTTGGGGAGATGTTCCCAGGGGCCGCGGGCGGCTTTGCGGGCGAGGACTTCATCGTATTCGCGGAGGCGGGTTTTTTCTTCTTTGAGGATGATGGTGAAGCCTAGAGTGAGGGGGAAAGGGGGGGGGGGGGGGGGGGGGGGGGGGGGGGGGGGGGGGGGGGGGGAGGTTAGCCATGTGGGCGGTGTTTGTGGAAGTTTGGAAGGGTCCTTGCGTGGTAGTGAGAGATCAATAAGAGAGAGGGTTTTGTGGAGAAATGATACAAGGAACGAGAACGAGAACGAGAACGAGGACGAGGACGAGGAAATAGGGATGGAAGATAGAAGAGAGGGCCTTTGCGAGATGATAATGATAGCAAAAAAAAAAAAAAAAAAAAAAAAAAGAAAAATGAACAGCAAGAAAGTCCTCGTAACGGTAACAGAAGACAGCGATGGCAGAGTTGCAAAATTATAACAAAGAAGGGGGGGGGGGGGGGAACCAACTTGTGCTCGGATGCTTAATAATGCCCGTTCTACCACGGCCCTTATAATCAAAACTCTTGCCCCTCCACGGCCCGCGTCCAACCCACGACTGCGCAATATACATGCTCGTCGGATCCGTCACCTCTATCCATCGCCCTTCCTTTGTCTTGATCTTGCGCGGCTCCTGCAACATTTCCCCATTTACCTTGCCGATACCCATGCCCCTCTGCGCAATGGCCAGATCCCGCGCCTCCTCAAGATAATACTTGATTTCTGCGGCGAACTTCTTCTTGGACCACGTCATTTGCGTGATGGCATCGTCGAGGTTTTTCCCGGCAATTTGCCGCGCCAGCATGACGAGTTTCTTGACACTAGTGGCCATGAAGGGACTCTTGTGGAGGAGTTGTCGCTCCGTCATGTTGATCTTCTCCTGCTTGGTGATCACGCCGTTCCGGCGGACCATTTGGATGACCTTGCGGCGTTGCCAGCGGATGCGGCTCCTGGGATCGGGATCTGTGACCAGGGCGGTGTTTTCGCGGGTCTTGGGCTCGGCGGCTAGGCCTTCGCTGCGGCTCGTTGGGGCCTTGACGGCGTCGAGTTCTTCCTGGAAGATGCTGTCTTCGACGGTGCCGGCTTTGGGGCGACTTTTCATGTAGGCGGCACGCTGTTTGGGGTCGTCGAGTTCCCTGGCGACGGAGGGGGTTTGGGCGCCTTTGCTGGATCGGTTATTGGCTGAGCTGCTGCCCCAGCCGGTGAAGGGGTTCAAGGACCATTTTGAGCGGCGCTGTGAGAGGGGTGTGGAAGCGGAAGCGGAAGCGGAGGCGGAGGCGGAGACAGAGGTAGGAAGGAGTGTCGTCGTGAGGGGAGAGAGGCATGATGAGGAGGAGCCTAGAGGGAACCGCGGAGAGAGAGTTTCCGTAGATTAGCAGTTGGTCTCTTGGGATGATAGATGTTGGATGGTGGAGGGGAGCGTACCGGAGAGTGCTAGCCGTCGGCTAGCGAGCCGTAAACTCATGGCTGTAGAGGTTTGTGGTGATTTGGCTGACGCCTCTCGCACGACGTCAACTTGCAACTTGCAACTTGCAACTTGCAACTTTTCGTGCCTCTTCAGCTTCGGGCACGAGATTGCTGCGCAGCCGAAGTTGGTCCGTCGTTGTGCAGACGGATACATGTCACGTGATGCAGTTAGCGTCAATCCTCCCCAACACCTCAAGACTCAAGAGTCAATTATGCCCTCTCGTGCGATATTGACAAACAACTCACCGCTGAAATCTACCCGCCACAGCAACCTCGCACCGATTCGGATTGAAACGCACTTTTAGAGAAACCGAGTCTTACTCTCGAATTCATCACAATGGCTATCGCTCCTATTACCGGCGTATGTTTATCCATTCTACACGATCATGCGACGCATTAGGTATCCCCTCGGAAGAACACGCGGGGCTGTCGCAAGGGATGGGAATCGTTTGGACGCTGTGGATTGGGTCTGACGATTGAGATAATAGATGGTCAAACGCCGTTTGATATTTGATCTCACCGTGGGCATCGGTACGTTGTTTACTCGCTGGAGTGGCAGTCGGACGTTCGACATGGCAATGTTGGGTCTTTTGTTTCGCACCGCTCGGCATAAGATTGGCATGAGAAGAGGCATGAATCAACGAGGAACATGAGAATGACCGTGAAAAAAAAGCCAAGAAAATCGCATAGAAGCAGCAGCTTCATCCACGAGCCGAGATCATTGCTAACGTCGTCAAGGTTCTGGGCTTATTTGCGCCAATATCTGGTGGTAAGACGTACCCGACACACTACGATCGACGACTGCATGGAAATTTATGACGCACGAATGCACCGTGGCTAACAGGCAGTAGGTACGGCTTCCACATCCCCCGAAACAACCTCCGTGACGACTACTATGCCAAGCTGGAGGCCGAGCGCATTGAGGCAAGGAAGCAGTAAAATATGCGGGGATTGACAACGAAAGAGCATGGATACGTCCATGAGAAATAGACTGGAGGAGAAACCAGGGGTGCGATATTTTTTTTTCGCTACGCTCGGCCGTACGTGTTGGACGGTTGGAAACTCGATATGAGGGGGGCTAGACTGGACTTGTCTGTACAATAGACCATAGCCCGGGTGCATTTATCTTCCGTTGTGCCATGTGTTGATAATGCTGTATGACCGTCTTGACTGAAACTTATGTGAAAAGAGGTACATGTATATGAAAAGAGTAATGGGATAGCGGCCGTTCATCCGGGACGTGAAATATAGGTCACGGACTCCAGGCAGGTGATTCAGGGACAGGACATGACATCATGAGATGCTGCGGGAGTTTACTAGACTCCAGGAACAGGAGTTACATGGAAGCCGCTGAGTAGTCACATATATACATCGCAGCCAATTACTCAGATTGTCAGTTTCAAGTCGAGCCACGCAGGAGCGCATATCTGTCGACGGTCGCACCCACACAGAGCCACCAGCAAACACCAGCCGACGGAACCGGAACCAGCACAAGATGAAACAAAAGGAAATAATTCAACCCAGACGCTACCCTTCCCTCACAATACACGACGCCGTATTTCCATAGTCATATCATCATCATCACTCTCTGCCCCTCCTTCCCTTTCCCCTCGACGCATCACCTCGCCACATCCGCATCAGCCCAACTCGTCGACCACTGAAACGGCTTCGCACCAGCGCCCGCCTTTGCCTTTTCCTCTCTCCTCACCGCGCCAGCTGCATCACTGCCCTCCCACGCCGTCGTTTCCACCAAAAACGGCCCATTTCTATCTTTACATCTGTGAAGCAAGCCATTCTGTGAGCTCGTCTTGAAAAAAAAAAAAACTTGAAAAAAAAAAAAAAAAAGGAAAACAAAAAGGGTGGACTAGAAAGGTAAAGTCATAGGTACCTCCGAAAAAGCCTCTCCACAGGAAAACACAACACAGGGCTGTCCTTTATCGACGGATCCTCCACGTCGCATTTGTATTGCACCATCCGGAGGAGCTCGCAGGTCGATAAGTCAATTTTTTTTCCAGCGAGGCTTGGCTCTTGTTTGCGCCGCCGACCGGTGACATCGACTTGGATTCTGGAGGGGAGGTCTGACGCGGGGAAGGAGTGGCACGGGGGTGTCATTTTTTGCGCGAGTTGGGCGCGGCGTCAAACGACGGACGACGGACGACGACTTGACGTATGCGTATACGCGCGAGAGGGCGCGAGAAAAAGGGATTTTGATGGATACGGGAATGGGGAGTCTGTTGTTGGGGCAGATTGAGGAGGTGTCGTTGGAAGAGGTGAGTTTTTTTTTTTTTTTTTGAGATTCCTTGTTTCCTCCAGAGTCAGTCATAGTCATGGTTTGACGATGTGGAGGGGGGGAGGGGGGTGCTTGAGAAAGCTGGTGATGTGGCATGGCATGGCATTTTCCATTCAACGCAACACTTGAGTATTCTTGGACAAAATTTCCTTTGCATTTTCTATCAACTTGGTTTTCCTCTGCTTTGCCTTTGCCTCTTGCACGAGATGAGGGCTTGCATGACGCTATTGCCACTATGTACATACTTGCCAAGTTGCGGGCGGCGCCGTCCCATCCATCGCAACCTACCTAACCTATTCCCACGCATTTTGCCTTCCGGTCCCCTTCCACTTCACGATGGAGCTGTAAAGAACAGAACCTGGCTATTGAATCTTGAAAATACTAACAAGAAACAACCTGAAAGCTCCTCACTCAGCTACGCTCATCCATCAACACATCCTCAATTCCTTCCCGCCTCAAACAAACACACATCCCCCCCCTCGACGCCCTCGCCGCCACACACCTCCGCGATACCCAATCTCCCACCATATCCCTCTATGGCCGCTCTCTCCCCCTCCTATACAAGATCGTCGCCACTCTCATCTCCCCACCGCACTCCAAGGCCGTTTTCGTGCTCGACCTCGAGGGCCGCTTCGACACCGCGTCTCTGGACTGCGAGGACGCGGATCTAGCACACGTCTATGTACAGCATCCCGCGCGGAGCACGCCCGAGCATCTCCGGGGTCTGATCGCCAACGCGGAGGCCTTTATGCTATACGATGAGGATGCCCAACGGAGCAGGCATCGCGAGTGGTGGGGGACGCTCGTCGTGGGGGGTTTGGCGGCGGGGGACGTCACGGCCGGATGGAAGGGATGGCTGAGGGTGGAGAGAGGTTCCGTGCCGGGTTTTGCGTTGGGGATGGGGGTTGAGGATGCTTGGAGGCAAAGGGAGCGAAGGGATAGGGCTGTGGAGGAGAAGGGGTGGGTGGCGAGTTCGGAATGGGGAGGGTTTGAGTTTGAACTTTGATGTTGGGGGGGGGGAGTGGTGGCCGTGCGAATCAGAAGTCATGACGCCGAGACGATCACCGATATTTCATTCATGCTTTTCAATGGTATGGTGTCGCCGCTGAAAAGGTCGAGATTACATTTGTCACTCCTCCAGAGTCCACCGCTCACGAATCATAGACATACGCGTTGCGTATTCAGTCCTTTCCAACAGACGTTTTTGGCTTCCCTCCTCCTTTGCGACCACTAAGCGGAACGTGGCATTGAGGTCCCCGACTCCCAGTTCTGCAGATGGAAGACCGCCTCAATGGGAGTAGATTCATGAGAAGGAGTTGGTGGAGGGGAATGTGATGTTACGAGCGAGAGAAAAGGAGCGCGATGCCTATGATAGAGGTATCTTTGCCGTGGCCCGTGATGGCATGGCCATGTCTTGAGCGGTTCCGGGAGAAGTCTTGCGTCGAAATTCCAAGTGCGATGGGAAAGGGCTGGCTTAGGGGCTACGGCGTACTGACGTCGATACGTTGACATATCTTAATTATGACAAGGAAAGCAGGAAGGTGCTTATTGCAGGTTATTACAAGACTCAAGGCCGGGCCCTCAACTGGCGTTTGAAGATGAAGACCCAGCTCTAGCAGAATATGGCTGTGGAGAAAAAATACTGGCCGCAAAGAACGCCTGGTATGCCTCCATTTGATTCATGATCTGTCGGATATGTATGTACTCGGAGGGTGGTGACGGGGGGGGGGGGGGGTAACGTTCGCCGTTAATATCCATGCATGATGTGGTGTGCTCACTGCTCATGGCGATGGCCCCCGTTCTTCCGTTCGATTAGGACATAGGTATGTAATGTACCAATGTACCTGATGAAATCATAAGTGGGATGAATCTCCATCAATTGTTGCGGCCATCCGCGGAGGCTCATGTGAATCAGATGGGTGCCCTACAACTACATACAACAAATAGCAGAGCAAATTGGCCAACCTGAAGGCTTATCTATGTCGACACGAGCAGCCGCGCCTTGATGTACATTGGCGGAACACGCAGTAGGAGAGAAAATACAGGTTTGCTTGCAAAGAAAGCCTCCGGTTTGGGTTCGGGGGGGAGAATCGCAATGTCTTGGTGGAATGTAGGCTATGTACTACGTGCGGTGCATGCAATCGACTTGGGGACTCTGGGAGCCGTTGGATTGCAGGACATCAAACTCTTTTTTAATTCAAATGGTTCAAAACCCTATATTTTGCACAACAAACATCAACACAATCACGTAGCACCCCTTCATCAAAGATTCATGTACAACAATCTATTCCTTCATTCTATGTAATGTAGATGTGATGCTCATCAAGGGGTATATAGGAGACGCATCATACTCATGTGCCGCGGGGGAAACCAAACCAGAAGGTCCCCCCCCCTCCCCCCTCCCCCACCCACCCACATATCATATCTTTGATATGTAGATAGATAAATCTCCCAATCGAATCAATCGACTCGGACATGGTGTAGTGTATGCAAATCGTGTTCTTCCCAAAAGGAAAAAAAAAAAGAAAAAGTAAAACCCCACAGCCCCAACGTTTCCCGAAACGTTGGTCCAACATCGTAGAAGTGTACTCAAAGGAAAGCAAAAAAAAAAAAAAGACAATCCAACGCCCATAACAGTGAGTTTGCTTTTGCAGTACTCCCGCGTTTCCCTACCAGAAACGAATCATGGCTCGTCAAAAAAAATTTCCGAGTTTGTAGCCCAGCTGTGGTGCCCCAAAAAAAAAAAACAGGGGAAAAAACAAAAAAAAAAAATTAAAAAATTGAAAGAAGCAACAAAGGACAATGCGCGGCATTGCCTTGACAAAAACGATTTAGACGACGATGGAGGTATCGGGATCAACTATGGCGGCCTCCGCAGCGGCCTGCTCTAGGCCTTGCTTGAGCGACTTGGAGACCTTCTTGCGCATTTCGCGCTGGATACCATGGTTTACAGCATCCAGAACGTTGTTGACGATGACGCGGGGCTTGTACGCCGGTTCTGTGCCATCCTGGTATACACCCGTCTTGACAAGAATGCTATACCAGTCGTTCTCGGCGGTCTTGTTGACGGCATTGGTGCCGCGGATGTCACTCTCGGGCGTGTCGCCCACAAAGTATACCGTGTTGGGAGCTTCTGAGATGCCGTGCTCAGCATGGCGCCACTGCTTCATGAGGCGCGAGGCAAATTGGAAAGTAGGTACCTGGGGCTTGCCAAAAGCGTGGGTGTTGAGCTTGCCCTTGCCCTTGGTCAGGTCGTGGAAGGTGACTTCGAACATGCGGCGCAGGGCACCCATGCCGAGACGGACGTGCTCGTGGGCGGCTGACCAGACGACGTCGTTGTGGGAGAAGTAGACGGGGGGGCCCTCGTCAAAGGTTTCGCTGCGGGTGGCTAGGCGGCCGCCCTTGGACATGGCGAGGTCGAGCATGATTTGGATGTCGCCGGCCCAGTCGCGGGAGTCGGCAAAGACGAAGACAGCGTCAATGATGACCTCGTCGAAGTCGCGGACTCGTGAGTTGGCGTGCTCCTCGGCGGTGAGCTTGCGGAAGGGCGTTGTGGCGGCGTCGTGCTTGATGATGTCGCCAGGGGTGACGACGTCCTTGAAGCCGTATCCCTCAGCTACCTCGCGGCATTTTTCTCCCTCACCGCCAATGACCAGCACGGTGCCGTAAATCTCAGCCATTTCTCTCATGGGGGTGTGGCCGCAGATAAATTGGCCAGGCTTGATGTCTTGCAAAAGTTGTTGCGACAGATCGCGGCAGCGTTCTTCTTCTGTCTTGCCGCCACCGTTGGTGAGGAAGATGTGAGGTCTATGATATATTAGTAAACAAGGTCTGGCACTTAACTACTAACTTGTCTGGCCTTGAGGGTGCACTTACACATGGATGCCATATTCGTTCTCGCCGTTGAGCACTCTCATGGCCTGGATAGCTTCGGGAATGGCTTTCCCACCGCGGACGAGAACGCCATCAATATCAAAGGCGAAGACAAAAGTATCCGCAACCGATGAAGGAGACAGTGGTGATGATGAGGGTGTGTCGAGGCTGGCGATGCTGGCACTGGAGCTGCTGGATCCGAGTTCAGGAGAGCCGGGCATACTTGATGCCGGGGACATCTGATCAAGGTCATCCTTGGCCTGTTGTACGGACTGGTAAAACTTGGCTTCTCGTTGTCTAGTCGCCATGGTTGATGATGTGATCGGGTTGACGTGTGGTGTATCGTGTTATTGTTGATGTAGAATAGGAACGACTCTTGTGTCTGTTGTTCCTTTATAAAGCGAAGTGGTAGTTATCGAAGATGCTCCAGTGTTTGTTATGGGGAAGAGATAAGTCGGGAGTAAGTGCGAGTGCAAGATCTGGATATATAGGTGAGAATGAATTGCAGTATATCATGTACCGTCCAGAACGGTCAAGAACGGTGGGTGGCCAAGGGACTTTATAATTTTTCGACTTTTTTTGTTCCCAGGGCCAGAAGGCTTCTCGATACGCTTGGACTCGTTCCCCTCGAGGGTTTCTTGCGGCCGTCTCTCAGCCTCTCCGGTCTCCGAGCAATAAGAGTCCACTTTGTTTCGTAGAGGCTGTTACGTCGCCCCCAGGCCGAGTCATTCTTCCGAGTGGAACTGATCCAAAGTACACGCAGCCATGTCTTCGAAAGGGCCCTGAACGAACTGTTTCTTCTGAGTGGTAGAGCCGGATTGGGCCCAGGGGGCCTCCGTGGGTCTTTGCTAGTCCATATCGCGGTTCCACTTCTGGTGGGAAAGTTTGAACCATGACATCCTCTGGTGACGGCATACTGTGCCCATTGCAGGTCCGCGTCTTTTTTCTCGTTGCGCCCTTCTGCTTATTAGGCCGAGAATGACGGGTACTCGCCAGTTGCTGTCATGTCGTCACCGATTGTATGAGATAGTGGTCGCCGTATGAGTGTCGATATGTTTGATCTCAAGACATGCTGCCGCACTTAGGCGGCAGATGGGCGATGTGCCAGCAGCGGCAGCAACCTCGTGTGGGATCTCCAAACCCTGACGAAAGCTCAAAGTACACATGTACACATGTACACATGTACAGGTCTACATACGCATGTACCTATGTACGGAGTAAGCGCATGTACATACAAAGTAGGAATGTACACGTACATATCTACAGGGTCGGTCGCGGCCGGGATTCTCGTCGTGCTGTCAACGAGTATCCGGACTGGAGAATCAAGAGGCCGTACGGAGTACATACACACGTCTTGCTTGGCTCGATAAGGCCGTACCGAGCCTTCCATCGCGGGGTCCAGAACAATCCCTGACGATGCATTGATTGAATGACGCTGCCTCCCCATAGCTGAGACAAAGTGGTCTCCAGAAAAGTACAACTATGTACTCTGTACGGCGTTTGTCCCTTGCAAGTTGCGAGGATCGTTTCCGAAGCCACTTGATCTGGGTCGTCAGTCTCCACCGCATTCGGTACGGAGTAAGTACCTCGACCAGCAAAACACCGGCAGAGAGTGACTTTACGTATCGAGATGTCGAAACAGTGCGCCGAGTTCACTTTTTGCGTTCTTCTGTTTCCCTCGCCCGATATTCCCAGGGGGTCGATGGCCATCGCATATTCGATACCGAGCGAAGGGGTTTGAAGGAGAGCGGGCTGAGCGCATCTGCGAATCAAAAGCGGCGATAGCAGCATTGATGTTCTGTTCATTGGCTGAGTTGAGCCGCGATAGCGAGTGGGTAGCCTTGTTGGTACCTACTGTGTCATAATGCGTTTGATGATGACGGCGGAAACCGCCTCACGCCCCCTGGGCCCTGATCAGAGTTTGTGAGAACGGTCGACCAATCATGACGGGCAAGACCCATGGTGACGTCAGTGCGTATCCTGGGGCCTTTCAATGCCATCTGCCTCAGGTTCTGCCTCAGTAGTCCACTATGTGGGCGTGGGTCCGTGCCTTTGCGGCTTGTACGAATAGCAACGCCATTTCTCTGCAGGGCACTTGGCCCCATTGTTGTCCTCTGATTCGTTCAAACCGCAATTGATCAGGGCAACTCCACCACGCTCATCCAATCCTGCATCTCGTTCATCCTGCATTGCTTCATCCTGCATCTCTACCATCCCTGGACGCTCTGGAGTCCCGGACGCCCTGGTTCCCGGTGGAGTCCGCACGGGTTGACACGCCCGTGGCCGGCTTGTCTTGCGCCCCATCGAGCTGCCTCGCGATCCGCAAGCACTCGGGCAATTGGCGGTTTGGGTGGACGACTATCGGTACATACTACGGAGTATGTACTCTGTACATATATATCGATACCATCGGGACTATGTACCACGGCGGGGCTGTACGGAGTAGGTAGCCAGCCTGTGAGCCTGTGAGCCTGTAGGCTGTGACGGCCAGACCGGCCAGAACGGCCAGAACGAGAACGGCAACGTAAGCGGCGTGTCTATATCTCTCGGCACGTCCACGACACGACACAAGGCAAGCCGGCCAGCCCGCAGTGTCACCACGTTGTGATACGAGATACAAGATACGGTGGCTTGAAACGGACGGGAGATATTTATGACGCCAGACGCTGGCGATCTGCGACGGCACCGTATTACCAGGCCGTTGGTTCGACCAAAGAGCACGTAGACTAGGTAGGTAATTGTTTTGTTTTGTCTTTGATTTACCCAAGAGAGATGAACTCTTTACGCGCCAGCTTCGTTTCAAACTTGGCGGCCTCCGGCAAACGCTCCGGATTTGTCCCCGGACGTCTCGTCTCGCCTGCAAGTGCCATTTCGACGCGCTCATCTCATCACACATTATGTGAAGCACTGGCGTGTCCAGTACGCTCGCTCCGGGCTTCGCTTGATCACTATGAGGCCATCTCGACTCGCAGCAATCCTCCCCCATGCGTGATGTGTACCTATCCTCCTGGTCGATCAAATCGTCCATCTAATTTATGGCACATACATTCATATACATACCTACATGACACAATCTGACTGCGTTTAATGCAGAGCATGCTTGCTTACCTATGTCAACACAACGTGGCGGGCTTGATTAT
Source organism: Claviceps monticola (assembly GCA_018360055.1). NCBI lineage: Eukaryota > Fungi > Ascomycota > Sordariomycetes > Hypocreales > Clavicipitaceae > Claviceps > Claviceps monticola. Next base: position 48,069 of record SRPP01000055.1, read on the forward strand.
GCGGCATTTCATGATCCCTGCAGTCCCCGTTTTTTTTTTTTCACCATATCCCTTCTTGTGGCAGCCAATCCCCGGTCTTGCCGCTCCGTCACGTTGAAGATTGGAGGAGGCCATCTACACCCATCCTGGATCGTTGGACGTGATCCGCCAAGTGCGAGGGAGCTGCAGAGTCGACGTTGGCATTCACGATAAGCACTTGTCCATTGTTCCCCGTAATAAACCCGTGTGTACGCCAATGTCCAGATGCCCAGATGCCCAGATGCCCAGATGCCCAGATGCCCAGATGCCCAGTCGCCAGGGGTTGCAACGAATAACAGTCAACAGGCTGAAATCTATCACTTGGCCCTTCTTAGCATTTCGTCTCTTGCCTCGGAATGCCTCTTGCTCTGGAATGCTTATGCCCGGAATGCTGCTGCTGCTTCTTGATCCTGTACGTACGTAGCACATAGTTACTGTAGATGACATATACCACGAGGAGGGGAGCAGATCAAAACGTGCCTTGCCTCAATGGAGAGTGATCGAGTTTCACATACTAGTTTCACATGCTTCCATCTACGTGTGTACACGATTTTTCCAACAAAGTCGCGCACAATATGCATGCATACGTCGCTCGTGTCGCTCGCAGGTTTGGATAGGTAATGTAAGCTGCTTCTTACAACTACGTAGACTGACGTATGTAGGTCTGTACGACTATACGACAACAGCCGCGCCTTGTGTCACTGGGCACTGGGTACGATACACATAAAAATACAATACCTACCTATGTACCTACGTATGTACCAGCGGGCTCGGAAGTCTCCGAACGGCCACTAAAAAATGACAACGGTGATGACAGCGGCCAACGTATGACGAGACAAGAAAGGGCATTATTAGCTTCCGCGATCAACGGCCGTCGACGATGCCAAGTGTCCCTGATCCGTCTGCCATCCCAAGGGACTTGACGCCAAGATCGGGGGGGGGGGGGGGGGGGTCCTCTTGGCGCAGACGAATGAACAGGAAATTGCAAGCTGGCCGATGCAATGTGGTGCCGCCCGCGATCGCGATGACCGTACTCCGTACTCCGTAACTACATGTACCTACATACGCTCCCTACATACATACTGAGACTGAGAGGCACGATGATGTCAGATGAGCCCCAGTGACGTCAGATTAAGGACTAGCACTGCTTAGTACTTTGCGAAAGGGGGGAAGTTGAGCCCGAATAGGTAAAATCAATTGGCGTTTGCACTGAGCGCTGCCGCAAGAAAGAGGGGATTTCCAAGCCCGTAGGAGATAGGTAAGCGCCCGCCGCCGGTTGCTATGTAACTATTCACGTCAAGGGTTCTGGCTTGGGGATGGAGGGATGGGCTTGGCGGATTGATGCGGTCAGCGGTCAGCGGTCAGCGGTCGCCGGTACATACATCAAGCCCGTTGTAAAAGTATATAAGTATGTATGTACATATGTACATAACTTGTCCAACGAAAGACCCTTTGACGGCACAAATGACAAATGCAAGCTAGCGCGGCGAGGCTTGGCGCAGTTTTTGTCATGGTATTCGTCATTTCGGGGCTCAAGTCTGTCTGATCTGCTCGTATGTAACTAGATGACTGTGGAAGTCTGTCCTGTCCAAGAGAGGAGTGCGACATTGTTATCGGATGAAGACAAAGCACGGGGGGGGGGAGAGGGGGGGGGTGTTTTTTTCTTCTTTATTTTTTTTTATTTTTTTTGGTGAGACAAATGCGAGTAGTTATCGCTGATTGGGACAGCCGCAAGTTATCTCTACTCGAGAACGAGATGAGTTCAATGTTCTGAGATCAAACGTACTGCACTGCATATTCCTCACAATGATTATGCATGATAGCGATCAACAGACCAACGAGGACGTGCAGTCTTGGAGTTGAGTCTTGATAGTCAACCCAGTGACTTGCACTTATCTCATCCACGAGTCCCCCCCCATATCGAGACAAGCGAAATACATACATACCTAACTACCCGAATCAATTGAATACGTACTCCGTACTCCGTACTCCGTACTCCGTACTCCGTATATGTAGGTACATAGTTACATAGTGCCCAGAGTCAAAAATGGACCGAGAACAGTCGGTCCGGTACGAATAAAACTCTGTTTGCCTCGCAGCCACCTCAAGACGCGCACTTTTGACAAAATATTACCCTCAAATGTAAGCATCACTTCACAATCCGACAATCGTAACCCAAGTAGGTATACGCAGCGCAGTACCGTCAAGTAGCCCTCCAAATGTGCATCTATCCATCTCAAGTCCGTGATATGATAAGGAACAGCCTACCTCGCTCGCAATGAGCATACTTGCTCCTCCCGCCCATGGCAGTCTGCAACGTCCCCGTTCATCCCCAATCTCAGCACCACGTGCGCACAAACAGCAACAGCAATATCAACAGGAAATCTCATCCTGAGACGAGACAATCGATTGTTTTCTAGAGGTGTGCAGATACCCTGTAGGAAAAGAAACAATGCACCCAGATTACGGAGTGCATAGTTAACTAGAGAAAGAAGGGGGAAAACACAGTCTTGTCCGTGCTTGGCTGCCGAAACGGTCACCGTTTTGGGAGGAACGGTGTCTGTGTCTGTGTCTGTGTCTGTGTCTGTGTCTCGCCTCCCGCCTCCCGCCTCAGTCCATCTGTGCGAGGGCCTCATTACGGAGTCACACAGAGTACATACATATGTACCTAGCCTTGACCTTTATATTACGGGATAGGGAGTTGAAACTTGAGGCCCCGGGGGCACAACGGCGGAACCTGGTGATTTGGAAGGCGGGCCGGGCCCACTGGAAGGAGGTATGTACATACCTCTAGTCTACGGAGTAGCTACACATCTACGAATGCATTTTTTACAGTACGGAGTATCCGTCCATACAGAGTTTTACGTTGGAGTTTCTTTGAGCACCAATGGAGAGGACCTAGGACTTGGGCATTGGGGAACGATGGTGGTGAGTAAAGATTGATGGTCATGACGCTGTTTTCCCCGGCGAGGAGTGCATCTGGACCATCCTGAAGTAGTTATAGTTTCTGATTCTCCGTGAAGACAGAATACTCCATGTTACATTATATGTATGCAACTGCGCATATGTAGTGTGAGCACTTTTGATGTCGTGTCATCGTCAAATTACCACACCATTTCGCGCTAGACATCCATGATCCATCGACCCAACAAACGAAAAGAGTAGACGCACCAGTCAATTGGCAGTCACCAACTCCATCATCCAAATCATGATTACATCGCTCAAGCATCATGGCCTGACTAGATCGGTAGGCAGCTCAGCCTGCTCTTCGCCGTCAACCCCCTGCAGCGTCGGATTAGCCCTAGGAACAGGGTTGAAAAGACTAGTCGAGGCAATCAATTTAGCTCGAGCCGCTGGGTTAACCGTCAACCCAAACCCAGGCCTGTCGAGATCTTGTCTCGTGAGGAAGCCCGCCGTGGGAATGGGCTCATCTGTAAACAAGTCTCCAAACACAGGCAGCACGCTCTTGCCATTATGAGAATTGGCCAGATACTCCTGAAACGGCGTGTTTGACTGGGACATGACAAAGTGATAGCTGTAAGGACCACTGGCATGCGGCACAACGGGGATATCGTACGCCGCCGCCATGGCAGCCACTTTGAGGAGCTCCGTCATGCCACCGAGCCACATGACATCTGGCTGAATAATGTCCAAGTTCCGCCCCTCGATGAGTTTGCGGAAGCCGTAGCGGGAGTACTCGTGCTCGCCAGTCGTGAATTGCACAGTTGGGTGAGCGCGCTTGATTTGCTCGTACCCATCCGTGTCGTCGGGAGAAAGACACTCCTCCCACCAGTTGATGTCGAGGTCCTTGGTTGCTTCGACCAGCTGCACTGTATAGCTGACATTGAGGCTCATGTAGCAGTCGACCATGATGGGGAAGTCGGGTCCCACGGACGCTCTGTGCTTGCGCAGAAACGCCACGTTCTTGCGAAGGCCTGTGTGCCCTTCCTCGGGACAGAACGGCAGCGGAACCTTGGCTCCCCAAAAGCCCATGTCTCGAGCGGCAGTTGGTTCTGGGCCTGTGCAGTAAAAATCGATACGTTCTCTGGCTGCGCCGCCGATGAGCCGGTAGACTGGCTCGTTTCGTAGTTTGCCTAGCAAGTCCCATAGTGCGAGGTCGATGACGGAGATGATGGCCACGGGGAGGCCTTTACGACCGTAGAACATGGACGCACGGTACATTTGCTCGAATAGCAGGTTTGTGTTGCGCGGATCTGCGCCGATGAGGAATCGTTCAAAGTGCTGGTGGACAAGCCAGCATCCGGAGGGGCCTATTGCAGTCAGCACAGTCGGATACGAGTTACAACGAGTAACGAAGGCGATATAAAAGGAAAGTGTATCGACAAGAAACTCAGATCAACAGTAGATTGAGAAGATAGGTATATCAGGCACAACGAGGAAACGGAAAACGGGAAACGGGAAACGGGAAACGGGAAACGGGAAACGGGAAACGGGAAACGGGAAACGGGAAACGGGAAACGGGAAACGGGAAACGGGAAACGGGAAACGGGAAACGAGAAACGGGGAAAAAGTGCCCTACCTCCAAAGCCAGTTGCTAAACCGACTGTACCGTCTGACGCTTCAATCTCCACGAGAATCGAGCCCAGTACGTTGATACCCCAGCTCGTTCGAGATTTGCGATACTGCTCCCATCTTGAGCACGGCGTTGATATGTCGCTATCGATCAACCTGGACGAGGAACCTGCGTTAGCCATGCCATCATCCATGGACAAGACTTGAGTTCCTCTTCAGCCTCAATTCCCCAGGTGCTCCAGGTGCTCCAGAATCCAGATCCCGCACATGGCAGCAACGTGTGGGTTAGAGTCTTAGACCCTAAACCTACCAGTGACCGCCTTTAACATTGTGATAGTCGCCTCCTAATACAGGATCAGTAAGAGATCCGATTCACGACAGATGAGCATCTCAGCATGTATCGTGCCCGCAGCCGTACCTGAGCCCACGCCACCGATAACAAACGACCGAACAGCCTTGATAGTGGGAAAGTCCCGAACGCTGGACGCCATTCGTGCCGAGGCGAGGAGTGCGATTTCAGTACGGAGGCCAGTATCCCACGAAATGTTTTCTGATCTGTAATGAAACTAAGGAGGAGAGCGTGGGCTTTATATGAAGACACAACATTCATCCTCCATCGTCCATCCTCCACTCCGGTCCAGTAGTGGCCTCGTCGGCAGCTGCACACAATGCATGGAACTGCAGACTGCTTTGCGTCAACGCGATATGCAATTAGGCCATGCCATGTGCGAGATCATCAAAGAGATGCTGATCTATTCTGCATGGGTGAGGCAATGCCGCAATACCGAGGCTATCCAGGCCAAAAGTCTGTGTGTGGTAGAATGTAGCAGTCCTTGACTCGAGAGTTTTACTTCGGGCCAAGATGATCCGACGGCTGAGATATCTCTTCAGACCGCTCCCGTCGCTCCACTGTGCTCCTCGATGCCGGCAGTCGCATGGCATCTGCTCCATGTATGTATATGTATGGTTTCTCCACGTCAAGGTCCATATGTAGTAATGTACATACCGATAGTATCCGTAATCACAGAAGACATCACCAGACCCCCGGCCGACTCGTCGACTCGCCGACTCATCGCGGTCCTTCAAGTCCGTAAAGTGGGACGCCATGCATCTGGCACATGCAGTTGCTCCGTACATTACTACACACATACCTCGTCCTCATGCATTTGCCGTACGGATAATGATATACTCTGTACCTACCCCGTACATTGCGTGCAACTGTACGGAGTACTCCGGATGCATCTGCAACGTTATGCAGCCGTCTATGCAGGGCATATGCATCATGTACATGTGTATGTATATCAGCTCCTCATGGAATTGAAGAAATTGAACGCAGACCCAAACGCAGAAGAACTTCCCCTCATCTTCCAACGTTTCGTTCCGTTCCTAGCCAACCGCTCAGCTGCTCAGGGCCTCACGCTTTTGGCCATCAGCTCAGCTTCTCGTCGAGTTAATCCAATCAAGTTGGTGCCATATCAGGCAATTGACTTGGCATCCTTTCTCTGCTCCAAGTCCCTACCTACACACGCGGTGGGCTGAAGGGCTGAAGGGCTGAGGGCTGAGGGCTGATTGGGCCACTGTGGATGGTATCGTGAGCTGTTTCATTCCCGAGCCTCGTAATCTCATCTACCTATCGGCAGTCGCAATAGCCGCGGCGGAAGCGCAGTTTGTACCGAACCAAACTTCAATCACAGGCAGGTGGATACGGTGAGAAGAATTCGTCAGGAGCACAGTAGGTAGGTATTCTACATACATACCTCCCTCCTCATAGCAACGCATTTGTCGTGGTCGGCATCACAGGACGGGCCAGGCGAGCAGTAGTGTGCTTCCCCCCTCCCTCCCTCCCCCCCTTCCTTCGATATCCCCGCATCTGACCTGCACGGGGAACGTGATACCAGCGTGGTGTCGTTCGATCAAAAGGGACAGTGGACTAGGTGATCATCCCCAGGGCCTCAGGTGTTTTGAACTTTGAAGTTTCGTTCGTCTGGACCCGCATCGCATAAGCTAAGCTCACTTGATTATATTAGCTTGTATTAGCTTGTATTAGCTTGTATTAGCTTGTATTAGCTTGTATTAGCTTGTATTAGCTTGTATTAGCTTGTATTAGCTTGCCGAGAGTTGGAGACTGGAGCCCTTCCGATCGCGCTTGTTTTTGCTGCGACGATGCGGCATGAGGCTTCGATCAAAGGCCCACCGCCGCCGCTCTCCGCTTCGGCTTTTGTTCGCCAGCATACCGAGCCTGATAGCCGGTCTCACAGCGAGGATGAGCAGGATAATGAGGGTACTACTTTCAGTGGCAAGCGTAAGCGTCCAACATCGGTTTCGTACGTACCTGTCGTGTTCTGAGTTCTCTCCCCCCTTTGATCTCCTCCGCGTTGTAGTTACAGTATTGCTGTGTGTGTCACCAACGTTGAAACTTGAAAGTCTGGAAAAGCCCGGGCTATATACTGGGGCCGAAGAATGAGAATGAGGGGGCGGGAAGAAGAATCTGAGACTTATCTCCGCGTTTCTCTCATACTATGTTGACTCACTATCCACTGAAAGGGAATGAAACTCCAGACCTGAGTAACAAATGGAGAGGGAATCAACATAGGGGGCCCTGTCGCTGTCCCCCTGAATCGTTTAGGCTTCTACTTTGTCGTTGAACAGACATGTAATCTGGTCGAGTGCTAACATTGTCACAGATGCGAATTGTGCAAACAGAGAAAGGTAAGTCGACGGTGTTATCTCTCACTGTACTCACTTCCGGACAGCTGTCTCTTCTGTCTCTTCTGTCTCTTTACCTTTGCTTCCTTAAGCCTGACGCATCTGGCGCAAACAGGTGAGATGCGATCGCGAACAGCCATCATGTGGTTGGTGCGCTAGGAACGGCGCAGTGTGTGAGTACAAGGAAAGGAGGCGTCCAGGATTGAGGGCTGGTTTCGGCAAAGAACTTCAGGAGCGAATGGACAGACTGGAAGCTACTTTGCAGTGTCATGCCGAGATGATTCAGACCGCGCTCGCTGCCAATCCTCGGCCGAACGCTTTGGAAGCCATCCGGAACAGCAAGGCAAATCTGCCAAGTCATCATCAAGAAACTCGACGCGAGACGTCGACACACTTATACTGCACCATGTCCGAGACCAACCACACGTCCCAATCCCAGGTCGACAGCGCCATCTTCATGACAAAGCCGTCCAGCTTCACGCCGACGCCTCCGAGCATCGAGTTCATTGCACCGCAGCATACTTCGTCCGTGGGATCCATGGCGACGACGTCTCGACTCCAGTCCTTGCAACCGACAGATGCTGGGACGCAGAATTACTATTCTTCCCAGAGTCAGATAACCTTGCAGTCGCCTATCGTCTCAGCACCCGCATCCGCATCCGCATCCGCATCCGCACCTCCAGACCAGGACTTGCCTCCTTACGACCTCTTGTACGCCCTGGTGGACTTGTACTTTAAGCACATCAACACGTGGTGTCCTATCCTGCATCGAAAGACGACGCTCGATTCACTATTCGGACCGTCAACCCTACAAGAGACGGATCGAATCTTGTTGCATGCCATTGTCGCCACGACAATGCGCTACTCATCTGATGCAAGACTCACAGAGGACCGCCGCCAGCACTATCACAAAGCGTGCAAAGCTCGTGTGCTGCTCTATGGCATGGAGAATACCTCGGTCAAGTCTCTACAAGCCCTAGTCATCTTGGCTCTCGATGTAGTCGGGAGTAGCAACGGACCACCAGGCTGGAATATTCTGGCGCTCATCACGCGCTCTGTTGTACAATTAGGCTTAGCGGTAGAGACCAACTCATTTTCAGTGTGTCCCAACTACACGTCCATCTATACACTGAGAGCCGTGATCTTGCCCGAGCCAAAGGACTTTATCGAAGAGGAGTCCCGAAGACGCTTGTTCTGGATGACCTATATACTGGACCGATACGCAACGATTGCGACCGCCTTCGAATTCGCTCTTGCAGACAAGGAAATCGATCGGACACTGCCATGTCGTGACGATTTATGGATGCAGAACCAACGCGTGGACACGAAATGGTTCAAGGCGCGCGTACATCACGGCGTGCTCCCTGTGCCTGAAATATGCCAGCCCGTCAATCTCGGTCCTCTGGCGTACTATATTGAAATCCTGGGCATCTTGTCAAAGATCCATACGTTTCTCAAACAGCCCGTTGACATTAGCGCCCCTGACGATGTTGAGCAATGGCAGCGTCACTATAGAGAACTGGATGACCAGCTTACGAGTTGGCGATATGGCCTGCCTGTCGAACTTGGCGATATGTCGAAACTCTTCCAGCATACCACCAGAAACAACAACAACAACAACAACAACAACGTCAACAACAACGTCAACAACAGCAACACCACCATCACCACCACCAGCAACAACAACAACAACAGCAACAACACCAACACCAACACCACCAGCAGAACCCCCAACTGCATCCTCATCATGCTCCACGCCACCTTCCACACCGCCGTCATCCGCCTCCACTCCTCAGCCGCCTACCCAACCACCCGCTCCCCCATCTTCACCCCCTCCTACCACGCCTCCCAGCGCTGCAACAGCGCCGTCCAAAAAATAATCACCCTCTCCGAACTCGTCCTCCAAAACAACCTCCTCACAAAACTCGGCCCCCCCTTCGCATGGACAATCTGGGTCTCCGCCCGCCTCCTCCTCGTTCACAGCTCAACCGTCGGACTGGAACACTTACAACAACACAGTACTTCTCCTACTACTATTACTCCTCCTACTACTACTACTACTGGCACTACTACTACTACTACTACTACTACTACTACTACTACTACTACTGGCACTGCTAGCACTACCAGCACTACTAGTAGTCACAAACTACCCCCCCAAATCAACTTCTTCGTCGACACACTCCGCAAAATGGGCCACTACTGGCCCGTTGCAACGCGCTACTCGGGTGTCCTGCAGCGTGTTCTGGATGAGCACCGCGATAGTGTCCAGAAGGGCGATGGGGTGACGCCGAGCTCTGTCAAGATTTTGGCGGATATGCGTCGCACGGCGTTTGATTTGGACGTGTTGATTTCGAGACAGCCCCCGGGACCGAGGAACAGTGGCGGTGGTGGCGGCGTGGTGATGTCGTTGTCGTCCTTGTCGGCGGCGCCGACGGCATCGTCGGGTGTGAGCTCGTCATTGTCTCAGCTGTGTAGGACTAGGACGCCGGCGCCGAATGAGCTTGAGTATTTGGATGTGTTTGATTTTTTTAATGTTCCGCGCTTGCCGTCTATGTCTGGTCCTGGGGGTGAGATTCCAGGGGCGGGAGCGGGAGGAGGTTTGGCGCAGACGATTGTGCAGGAGGCGCCGGATGGTAATGGGCATGGGCATGGGCATGGAGGAATGGCGACATCGACTGCGAATGAGTTCAATATTACGAATTTTTTGATGGATGCGAATAGTGATTGGTTGTTTAAGCAGGAGGGGGGGAAATATATGGCGACGGTGTGAGTGAGTGAAGGTCAAGGCGAGGGAGGGAGGGAGGAAGCATATCTTTTTCTTTATTTCTTCCGGTGGTGTTTCTAACTTTCTTTGGCGATTCGATATTTGTACATGTCTTGCGATTTCTTTCTATTCTGTTTTTTTTTTTGTTATTCCATCTTTCTTATCCCCGTGGGCTTGTCCCGATGCTTTATGTAGAAGGTTAACCGTTAGTCTAAGTACTACATTACATTAGTACACACGAGCCAATGTGGTGGTGCTGTCTACATGGTTCCCTCCCGTAACGGACGGAATACTATACATACTCCAACATCAAACCCATGTATGAGTAGGAAACGGTAGGAAACGGGGAATGTAGCCAGAAGGAAAATAACTTTGTATAAAACAAATAGGTCGCTTTCGATCATTCAATAGACCAAGAATCTTGTGCCGCTTTCTTGTCCTCTGCCCCCAAATTCAAATAAGCCTTCACAGAATTGGGGTGGTGTCTCCGACAACACATTGATCAAGACAGCCTCCCCTCCCCCATTCAGAACCAGAACCAGAACCAGAACCAGAACCAGATTGTATTGTATTGCTTATAGGTTTGGTCTTGCAACACCACATGTAAAGCCATTCCTTGTGTGCAACAATTCTGCCTGCCTCGTCGGGAGACCATACGCAGCACAACCGCGCTTTTCCTCCCGGTCCGTCCCGAGAACGACCAGTGGGTCTGTGTTGCATCTAGATGGTCGCAGAGAGCTGCTATGTACATACGAGGCGGCAATGTTACACACGGAGTCAAGCCAAACAGTACTGTTCGTTGACGACAAGAGCCGACGATTGGCATCAGAATGGGGATAAGATAGTGGAGGGCTCAAATGACATCTGTGAGAGGGAGCAAAACATTATCGTGCCAATGGAATGGAGGAGTGTCTATGCCAGTGATCATACCCTCGCGGATTGGTTGCCACGTCTCTTGTCGTACAAACGAGATAAACTTGGCAGCCATGCTGTACGTGTGTAAACAAGTACAAGTTATCACGCACGATTCACGACACTGTGTTCACTGTTCACCCCCATTACTATTCTTACCTCCGGTTATACATACCTATAGAAGTATCAGCATACTCCGTAGGGGTCTACGCATAAAACTGGGTGTTCACGGGCCAAAAATGCATGAGCTCAAGACTTATAGAAACGCACTCATTCCATCAGTCATGCATACAAACAAGTTATTATAAAGTTCTTGTATCAATCCTTTCCACATCATCTCATCCCCCCCTGCCAAGCTGCATCTCCTATGTATTGTCCAACATGCAGCCCTACCGCACCGACACTGAGATTGCATCTCGCAACCCTCCCAGGAATTCCAGTCCTCCAGGAAAGAAAAATCCCCCCTATACGCAAATGAAAACACTTCTCTCCATCCTGGAAACCAACTCTTCAATAACCTCGCCTTTTCTCTTTTTTTTTTAGCACATCTTGTTTCGTCTTCTTTTGGTATCGTATTCGCATTCGTTCGGCCGACGTGTTAGCGACAACAAAAAGACTTGTTTTGTATGTTTTTTTCCTCAAAAAGAGAAAAAGGGGAATCATTTGACGTAATCACAAAGTAGACAAAGGACAGGTCCAAACAAAGCCATCAATCATTACTGCAGACTACACCAAAAGAAACACATTAGTCCTCCCGCGCAAAAAAAAAAAAAAAAAAAGCTTCATCATCATGAATAGACTGGTTTGAGAAAGTGAGAGAGAATTTTTTTACTTCAACTTGGCCTTGAGCTTATCGAACATGATGCTCAGGCGATTCTTCTTCTTCTCGCTTGTGCTGTCGACGGGCGTGTGTTCCGTGGCGCCATCAGCTGTTTGAGGCTCTGTGGTGCTTGTCTCGGGGACGTGGTCGTCAGCAGCTGCCGTGGTCGTAGTCGCGGCAGGGGCATCAGTGCTGGGTGTGTCGGCGACGACGGGCTCAACGACGGCCGGCTCAACGGCAGCGGGCTCAACGGCGACTGGCTCAGCGACGACTGGCGTGGTATCGACAGCCTTCTCGGCAACGGGCTCGACCACAACAGGAGTAGGCTCAACAGTCTTCTCGGCGACAGGCTCAATGACTGCAGGCGTGGCCTCAACAGCCTTCTCGGCGGGCTTCTCCTCAGCAGGCTCAGCAGCCTTGGTCACAGCGGCCGGGCTGGACTCGGTGACATCCGCAACAGCAGGTATCTCCTTGACCTCCTTCAGGAGCTCAGCCTCAACAGCCTCCTTCTCCTGAACGGCAGAAGTGCTGGCGGCAGCCTCCGGACTCTGACCAGCAGCGGCGATGGACTCCTTGACTTCCTCAGGAACCTCGGGAGCGACGGAACTCTCCTTCTTCTCATCGGTAACGTCAGATACAGCTGGCACCTCCTTGACCTCCTTCAGAAGCTCTGCTTCGACAGCCCCCTTCTCCTGAACAGCAGAAGTGCTGGCGGCAGCCTCTGGGCTCTCACCAGCGGCGGCAATGGACTCCTTGACCTCCTCAGGAACCTCGGCAGCGACGGAGCTCTCCTTCTTCTCAGCGGCGTCCGACTTGGTGACTTCGGTAACGGCAGGTGCCTCCTGAACCTCCTTCAGGAGCTCGGCTTCGACAGCTTCCTTGTCTTGAACGGCAGAGGTGCTAACAGTAGCCTCTGGGCTCTCACCGGCGGCGGCGATGGACTCTTTCACTTCCTCGGGGACCTTGGAAGAAATGTCGTCAACGGAGCTCTCCTTCTTCTCAGAGGCGAGGGCGTTCTGGGCAGCGACAGGTAGGCTGTCTTTGATGGAGTCGGGGAGATTGTTGTTGACGGTTTCAGCCGCGGTCGTCTTGGCGGTCTGGGCGGCCGAGGTAGCATCGTCGGAGAGCTTGGCAGCGGTGGCCACAGTAGCAGCCACAGCGGCACTGCCAATGGCGGTGGCAGCAGCAAGAGTAGCAGCTCCAGTGCTTTCCTTGCCTTCCTTGCCTTCCTTGCTTTCCGTGTTCTCAGCTTCGCCGCTGGCGGTGCCGACAGAGGCGGCAGGAACCTCAGGAACAGTGTTCTTGATTTCTTCCTCCACCTTGGCCTTGTCTTTGACCTCGACGGGCACAGCAGACGCCTCAGGAGACACGCCAGCCTTCTCCTGACTCTCCTTCACAACAGCAGGGACTGTGGTCTGCTTAGATTCCAGAGGCACCTGGCCCGCGAGGGTAGCAGTGGTTGAGTCAGCGCCAACGGAGCTGATGGTGACGTCCTTCTTGGGTTCCAGGGGCACCTGGCCCGCGAGGGTAGCAGTGGTTGAGTCAGCGCCAACGGAGCTGATGGTGACGTCCTTCTTGGGTTCCAGAGGCACCTGGGCCGCGAGGGTAGCAGTGGTTGAGTCAGCGCCAACGGAGCTGATGGTGACGTCCTTCTTGGGTTCCAGAGGCACCTGGCCCGCGAGGGTAGCAGTGGTTGAGTCAGCACCGATGGAGCTGATGGCGACGTTGGCTGCTTCCAAGAAGTCGCCGCCCATTGGCAGGCTTGATTCCGGAATCATTGTGCCAGATACAGAGGGAACCTCAGCGGTCAGGGGCAGGGCAGAAGGGAGTGCGTCACTCTTCTCGTAGGAAGCCTTATCCAGCTTCACGTGCTCATTGGTGTTCTGAGCAGTGATGGAATCGGGAATCTTTTCACCGGGAGCGAGCTGGATGGGGTTTCCGATGCCAGCAAAGGCCGGCAAGGGCTTGACGCTGACCGTCTCGTTTTCGAGGTTGGGGGTTTCGTTGAGAGGAGTCGCAGGGAAACCACCGGGGACGTCGGAGGGAGTTGCCATGCCTTGGCTGGCATCGCCAAGCTCTGGGGTAGAATCGGCGACAGCGGGAGCGGTCGCAGGAGCGGGAACATCGGCTTCTTTAGCAGCCATTTTGTTCTTCTTGTTGTTGTTGTTTTTCTTGGCCATTTCTGCGACGGTGGTAGACTCGGGGGTGACTGTGTTTATGAATGGGTCCTTAGCGAGATCTGAGGCAGGCGCAGGGGGTGAGGTGACTAGGTCGTCAGCTGTGAAGAAGTTGTTGATGTTGCCTTGGTAATCGGCTTCGTGCGGGAAGGCCTCGTTGATGACCCAGGTGTGATCGACGACAAACTAAAAAGAGATACAGAGAGATACAGGGGAGAAGCAGTTAGCTGCGAGTTCTGGACCGAGACGAAGGAGTCAAATGCGCGCCAATGGGTTCTGAAAAGTGTGCATGAGCGGACAGGAGGAGCGCATAAGACGGGCGTTGACGCGTGAGATATGGAAACGCAAAGCGGGGAGGTTGGTGCCAGGGGCTGGGGGTTGGGGCACGGCACTGGCCAGTGCGCCGTTTTTGTGGGTCCACTGTCGTGTGTGCCGTTTGTTTGTAGTGTGCGTATTTGCGCGTGTAGAGGTGGGTTTGTGTGCGCCCGGCTCAAGCGACAGCGACTAGCAATAAGCAATCGCAACGAGTTGTTGGCTCATGGCTATCAGCCTGTCATCGTCTCGAACCAGTATCGAGAAGTCCAACTGTCCGAGTAATACAAGACGAGCACCGAGCCTGCGATTGGCAGCCCCCGCCGCTTCCGCAAGACCGACCAAGTTCAACCATTTTGACCAGTTTAATCAGTTAGACGCCAAGTCCAACGCCGGTTCGTGGCGTCCTACACTTGTGTCTGGCGCAGGCACTGTGCCCCTGTTTGGTCTGGCGGCAACTTCCCAAGCGCCGCTACTTGTTGTGGAATAGGCATGTAGATAGGGCGGTGGGTTCGGTCACTTCGGTATATCCCTTTGGTGGAAGCGACCAAAAGGACAGCAAGATAGGAGGACAGAGGGCCAAAAGACGGACTCGAATACGCCTTCGTCCAGTCCGAATGACGAGACACCGACAATCAAGTCGTCTGGCTCGCCAATTCGACTAAGCAATCAAAGGACTAGCGCCGGACAGGCAGCGAGCAATGATGAGAGTGGAGGAATTCGCAGACCAAATTCATTGCCTATTTCCATCCGGCCGTCGAACCCCGGCAAGGCTGCGAGGGATCCAATTCATTTGCAAGCGCAACTTTTGGGACGACGAGACCAAAGCCAGGGTTGAGAGGAAATAAACCATCGTCGCATTGCTCGGGCAACCACGCGAAGAAGAGCTACTGGCATCTTTCTAGTCGTCCTAGGTAATTTTTCTAATTAAGATGTAGGTACGGAGTATGAACTCTGTAGTCGCCTAGTAGTCGTCCTTTCGTCCTTTCGTCCTAGTTGTAGAGTATAGGTAATCTGCCTCGAAAAGCCGAACCCGCTGTAGCCACCAGAGCATGGAAACCAAATGAGGACAGAGAGAGGGCAATTACAACAAGAGCGAGCAAATCAACCAAATCCACTCACCTTGTAATATATCTTGTTCGCGACGTCCTTTTCCGAAAACTGCACCGTCTTCTGAAAGATGCCCTCATCCCTGTCCAGAGTCACAGATTTGGTCCACCCATCGAAGGAGCCGGTGACGAGAACATCGGATGGATCGTTGGTGGGATCCGCCCTGCGAATGCGAATGTAGAAATACGGTCAGTACTCCGTAAAGCTGCAACGAATGCAAAGACAGCTATGACAGTTATGACAGCAAGGACAGCAAGGGCCGAGGCGAGTCAAGAGCTTGCGATGGACGATTTACTCGCGCCTTTTGTCCACGTCATGGCCCTGCCGATGCGCCATGAGCGAAGCGGGGAGACACTGGTGCTGGAAGAGGAACGAGCATAATGACGAGATCGAAGAGAGCTTCGAGCTCGCACTTACCACTTGAACGTAAAGCTGCCCATGGTTGCGGCGCAGGCACGAAGGAGTAGCGGGATATGTGTTTCCCCAAAGAAGTTGGCGATGGGTGTCTGGAAGGGCAGATTTCAGGGCTCAGGATATTAGGATTCAGACACTGTAGGTACTGGATGTATTAGGAGGAGAGATAGTTGAAGATGCTGCTCTGGATTTATTGGGAGGGCGCCTTTTAGATTACCAGGTGAATTTGCTCATCTAATCTGGTCCTGTCAGGTCTGTCACTGTCTGCCAACTGGCCAGTCACGCCTCGTGCGAGCCTCGCTATCTGCGACCAGTCTGCAGGTGCATGGCCACGGCGTGGCGCGATGGCAGCTCAGAGCCAATACAACTGTACAAGGGGGCCGATACCGCCACTGCATTAACTTGCGCCAACTTTTTCAAATGCAAAGTGCAGGTCAGCTATCATCTGCGTCGTTGATGGTCATACGTCATCCTAAACGCCTCTGTTTCTAATCTGCGCTCGCCCTGAGACTCTGAGAGTGGCGATTCCCTGTCCCGCTGCGATCTCCTCCAATTGGCTCTCTGCGAGTGGGCCGACCGAAAGAGGGAATGCTCGGAATTACCTACCGCAATTCTCGACTGCGGTGAGTCACCCGTCTGTTGAGGCGAGGCGACTTTTGCGCCGATGAAACGCGATGCAATAGTGCTGGCTCAAATTATGCACCTCCTCGTTCCAAGGCAGCGTCTTGCAACTCTCGACCTCCCTGGTGTGGTGATGCCGAATCCGAGACTCCATCTCACAACTGGCCGACGTTGGTGAATTTTATCGCGCGTCACGTGCAGTCGATGACTAACCGTCGTCGTCACGTAACGTCGCAGGTAGGTATCGCCCCATCGTCGATAACTCTGATTTCTGTTCGACCTCGATCCACCACCACCACTGCTGGGGTCCGTCCAACTTGGACCCCTCTTGTCATTGTCTCCTGTCCAAGGTCTGTTCAAGGTTGTGGTTAGACACCGTCGTTTGCTTCTTATCCATCTTGTTGAAGAACTTGCGGTCTTGAGGGTTTTCTGAAGAACCTTTGCATAGACGTGAGCCTGTTGCGTTCCTCGAGGTGCTGCGGAGGCACGGTGACAGTCTATCCGACCAGATTTTGATTCAACATCTCCGTATCTCATGCCCAGCCGCATCATTTGACGTCTTTTCATCCTATCATCTCAATTGAAGTGCAAATTCATTAATCATAGCCTGGCATCGCACAGCCCGACCATGAACCCCTCCAACATCATTGCGGGCAAGAGCCTTTCCACGACTCCTACCTACCCAGCCCAGGCGCAGGCCGGGACCGTCACTTCCAGCTTCGAATCTTCTCGTCGTTCCAGTCAGCCAATCGTCTCCTCCTCGCAGCCCACACCACGAAAGGGGCAAGCCTCACGAAAGCAACACAAAGATCAACGACGACCTGGCGCGGTTCAAAGGTCGCAGAGCAACCTGGACGAGTATGATAGCATGGCCGAGCTTCGAGCTGTGCGGAACCCATCGAGCCGCAGGGGCCAGACATCAATCACTCATCTTCTGAATTACACTGCGTCTCGTTCATTCCAAGACCATAGTTATCACCCAAGGTCGCATCGCCGCAATCCCACTTGGGGCCCCGGGTCGGGCCACCACTCTGCAGACAAATTAAGATATGTTCACTCGAATTATCGTTTTGTAGTGTCCCCCGAAGGATCATACAAGACAAATGACGCAGATGCCGATGTCTTTCTGGATTGGAATAATATTCTGCAAATTATTGCTTCGTCCGAGTCGCAAGCAGCATCCTGCCCCATTTGCCTGTCCGAGCCGGTCGCTCCCCGCATGGCCAAGTGCGGGCACATCTTTTGCCTGCCATGTTTGATCAGGTTCATGAACTCCGTCAGCGAAGATGATGTCAAGTCTGGAAAAGTTGCTCGGTGGAAGAAATGCCCCATCTGCGAAGATGCAGTCTACCTGCATGACGTGCGGCCAGTTAGGTTCTACGCCGGACAGGAGAGCCCGCTTCCTCGCCTGGGAGACGACGTCATCCTGCGTCTCATGGCGAGAAAAGCAACGTCCACTCTGGCGCTGCCACGCGAGGGGGGTGCTGAGGTGTTGAAATCTGGCAACGACGTACCGTGGCACTACGCCGCTAATGTGCTGGATTATTCGAGAATTATGAGGGGCACTGCAGATTACATGGCTGTACAGTTTGAAGAGGAAATTGCTGCTCTGATCGAGCAGGAAAAGGAAGACGAGACGCTATTTGGCGTAGACTCTGAATGGAGCCAAAAGGCCGTCAGGGCCATTCGCACAGCAAAGGAGAAGACCGATGTGCTGCAATCATCTATGTCGATACATCCAGGCTCTCTCGCAGAAGCTACTGAACGCTCACCAGAGGCCGACTTTTTCTTCTACAGCGCCCCACCACACCTGTACCTGTCACCACTGGATATTAGAATCCTCAAGGCGAAATACGGTGCTTTTTCATGCTTTCCGTCCACGCTCCTACCCCGCGTCGAACACATTTCCACGGGCCACGTTGTAGACGAGGCACTCCGCAAACGCACCAAATACCTCGCGCATCTTCCTCATGGCTGCATCATTAGTTTTCTAGAGTGCGACTGGACGGACATTGTGCCCGCAGAAATACTAGACGCGTTTTCCTCTGAGATCGAAAAGCGGCGCAAGCGGAATCGAGAAAAGGCCGCCCAAGAAGAACGCGAGCGATTACAAGCAGAGCGTCTCGAGGCCGCCGCTTTGCGTGGCGCCATTGGCATCACCCACCGACGTCACCCTGCACTGCTGCACGCGCTCGACGAAGATGACCACACACCCGTCTTGGATCTTTCCCAATTCCAACCCCTGGCTGCGGCGTCTGAGGATACACCGCCGGACGCACGGCCTGGCTTCGAAACACTCGCATCCATGTCTACCAGTCCATCTACGCAGCGGACCGTCTGGGGCACGAGAGTGATACCAGCGTCTCCGGAACTAGAGCCAATGCGCGTAGCGTCTGCTGATGATGGATGGCTGAAGGACGAGGACTTTGTCGATACGGCTGATTTGGCGTGGCAGATTGAGGCAATTGAAGCTATGGGACGGGATGATAAACCTGTGGCGAGTGCTAGTACGTCTGCTGCTGCTGCTGCTGCTGCTGAAGGGGGGAATGGGGCGGCTGGAGAGGGGGGAAAGAAGAAGAGTAAGAAGAAGAAACAGAAGATTACGTTGATGAGTACGGGTGGTAGGAGGGGGAATTGAAGCAATTTCTTCTTGTTTGGTGGATAGAAAATGAGAAGAGAAGGGGAGGGGAGGGAAAGAAGAAGAAGGAAGAAAGCCTTAATGAGCACAGGTGGTGGTGGTCGAAAGCGCACTTCGAAAAGTGAAGACCCCTTTCTTGGGTCGTTTTTGTGTATTCTAGGTATCTACACATGTGAGGGTGTAACATGTAAGCTTGGCCATGTATTCCAGAGTCTCCTTTTATAGCGCATCCAGTCTCTCGGTCTACTTACTGGTCCTTTGTTCGTCTTTCTAGTTCTTTACCCTACTACATAGCTAGGCCTGAGTGTGAAGCGAGAATGCATGAAACGCGTGGGAGGTGGGATGAGAGTGCGAAGGTGGGCGTTCCGTGGAGTGGCGTGCTATTCCGTAATATATATGTACGTTTGTTGGGGGTTGAAGTCTAATCGCGCGCCCACAAGACTTGCGTGATTCTCGACATCCCACGAGTTTGCCTTGCTCGATAGGTGCCTTCCAACCTGTCCACAACGATAGTGAGATGACGTCTTGGCTTTCTCAGAATTCCACCATGATTACTTCTTTATAAGCCAAGATCCCGCTCGACCTAGTTACAGCTTGGCCTTGCTTCTTTCTCTCATAACTTCCTCATATAGGTATCATGTCTTTGGTACAAGCGAATGAGCAGAGTCCACCGTACATCGAGGGGGTCCTGGTTGCTGCAGAGCATATTCCCGTGAGCTTGAATCGCCTCGGAGTGTATCAAATGCGAAGCTGATGTGGTAACTCAGGTTGATGGTCTCAATGACGCCGATTCTGTTTTCTCCGATAAGTTTGTACCCCTAACTTTCCACAAATCATTTCAATTTCCGTAATAAGCTATCACAGGCAAAGTTCCACCGCCTCCATTTCATCCAGCATCCTTGAGTACCGTCAACTCCATGGCCGCACCTATCACAGTGATAAGTTCGCGACCAAGTAATTCCTCCCCAATGACGATCAGCAGCTCGAATCCGTGGAATTAAGACAAGAGTTACTACTAGCCCAAATTCTTGGCGGAATCACACGCTAATATCATCGCCAGCCATCATTACTTGACGATCCTTTTTGAGGACCAGTTGTTTCTGGCACCGCTAGAGACAGACAAGATCCATGTAAGATCCCACCGCCCCTTTCAAACGCACTCGAGGTTTGCCCCCTTATTGATATTAAGCGAATGATCTTAGCGGGTGCTTGATGTTGGTACGGGATCTGGTGAGAAGCGTCCGAAAACTTCACTACACATCATTCTAATTTCTTGCTCACCATTTCATCAGGCATCTGGGAAATGTACGGTCCAAGGGAATCCGAATCCCACATATTCTCCAACCACACCTTGTCCGGATGCTTACAAAGTTGAATAGTGAATTTGCCGACCGATTCACGAATGCTTCAGTTATCGGCACATATCTCTCCCCATGCCAATCGCAGTGGGTTCCACCAAACGTCTGCTTCGAGATAGACGACGCCGGCCTTGAGGAGTGGACTTGGAATGCTAACCACTTCAACTTTATCCACATGCGCTACCTCTTGGGTGACATTGAGGACTGGACGGGCCTCTTGAAAGAAGCCTACAGATGCTGTGCGCCAGGGGCATGGGTCAAGTCCGTTGAGTTGGACGTGGAGTTTCGCAGCGACGACGGGACTACCGAGCTGGAACCTGTTCTTGCCTCGTCAGGAGATCTATTCCGAGAAGCCGGCAAAATCTTTAACCGCCCTTTCTTCCTGCAAGAGATCCAGCGAGATGCTTTTGACGAGGCTGGCTTTGATGAGAAAAGGGCAGCTCAATATAAAGGAGGTGTCGTCATTTTGCTGTCATTGCGTCCGTCGCCTTTGCGAGTTCATTAATAAATTAACTCTTTACTACTAGGTCCCTGTTGGTCCGTGGGCCAAGGACCCTAAACTTGCTGAAATAGGTCGGTTCCTCGGAGAGGCTCTGGAGAACGACCTTCAAGGCAAGGCATCATCCCATTCCTATACATGTTTGAAAGAGCAAACAAGTCTTACTTCTTCTCGGTAGGGTACACACAGATGCTTTGGAAAAGCCTTAAAAGACCGGCAGACGAGTACCATGTGTGGCTCGCGACTCTGCGCAAAGCAATCCGTAGTCCAAAGGTTCACAGCTACATGATTGCGCATGTTGTGTACGGGCGGAAGCCATAGTGATCCGGCCACTCGCATAATGGAATCAGAAAATTCATGAAGAGACGATTTCATGAAGGGACTCGGTTTCTTCCATAGCCGCCTCAGAGCTATCTTGCGAAAGCATCACTTCATTCCTGCTATCTTATTTGTGATGTCCATCTGTAGTCAAGCAAACAATCAGAGAGCTGACACTGATATCGGTACGGTGATGAGCTACACAGTAAAATCCAGCCAAGAACGAGACGACAAATGACTATATCGGCATGGCGAATCGTAGATGAATGTGATATTTAGCATATATGAACCTGAGACTATACCGGTCTCGACTCTCGCGACATGCGATGACCAGCACCGAAGACCGTAGTGAACGGGGCGGGAGTTTCCTCTCATTATCAAAAATACCACCCGGATTCGAAGTGTTCTGAGTCATAAGTATTTTAAATCGCTAAATTTTGGTACTTGTGTTCAGAATCTGTAGAGATAGACGGTGCTGAAGCTGAAATATATTGCAGGTTATCTCGCGCACATGGAGGTGTTGCACACAAGAGTCTGACCATTGTGTTTGTGATGTACATCCTCTATACCTGCGATAGGAGGAAGAAGATTGCGTACATCGGGTACATGTGATGTAGTGTGGGTGGATTGTGGCAGCGTCCAAATAGTTAGTGCGGCAAGCTTTATGCAGCGGGCGGTGAACCAATTTTTTTCCACCATGGCAGAAAAGTACGAACAACTTTCTATGCAATCAAAGCCAACACACGCCAGCATCAAGGCCACTCAGTGCATGACGAAAACAACATACCATCGTTTCCGACACGCACAAAACGCTCGAAACAGAGCATGGCCGTGACTACATCACCGACTCTCACCTCGACGTCGCACACTCTCAGCGGCCAGCCCCTCATGGCATCCACATCCCCATCCGGCGCAAAGCCGGCCTCCGACATGGACATGACAGCGTTTCTCGAAAGTCTACGACCCGATAACCGTCACAAATTCATCGAACCTAATGCCGATATTCCCAGAGAGTCACTGAATATTGTGAAGAATACATTGGAGGCATTTGCTTCCCAAGTTAGTGATCTGCAGCAGCAGCGACTGAAGGAAAGCAGAAAGCGCAAGCGAAGTAGGAACGCGAGCGTGGTCGGGGGCGGCGATGTCCTGAAGCTGAGAAAAGTGTACGTGGATGGCTTCGAAACAGGTCAGGTGTGGCAGCAGGCGAAGAAGATTATTCGCGGTGTCTTGGGCTTCGCGGATGGTTTGGTCGACGAGCTGGAGGAGCGAGGCGAGGTGGTGGAAGATGGATCAGAGGGGGAAGAAACTCGCAGCTTGGCATTTGGAGAGGATGGCTTTGAGGTGGACTCAGATGAGGACTCTGATGGTTCCGAAGAGAATTCAGATGACGGTTCTGACGAGAACGAGGACAACGCCATTGACGAAATGGAACAAGAGGATGAGGATTCAGAAGGGTTGGAACAAGACGTTGACGGGGACGAAGAGATTCAGGATGCTTCTAACCAATCCCAAAATGACGAGGATGGAGAAGAAGAAGAAGATGAGGACGAAGAGGAGGCGGACGAATTTGTCCAAGACCCCAATGGACTCAATGATGGCTTTTTCTCCATCGATGCCTTTAACAAGCAGACCCAGTGGTTCGAGGATCAGGATGCCCGAGGGGATCCCGCTACGGACCAAGCTAGCGATGATGAAGATGTAGACTGGAATGCCGACCCTCTGGCTCCGCCGAAATCAAGTTCCAAGTCGTCCGGCAAGAAGGGTGCTCGAGCCGATACGTCTCTGAGAGAAGATGCGGAAGAGGAAGAAGAAGACGACGACGACGGACCGACTTTTGGGGACATGGATCTTGATGCACCGGAGGGTGCCAGTGACGAAGAAGACATCGATATGGACGACGGCGTTGAGGATGATGAAGGCAACGATTTCAACGCCAACGAAGTCTACTACAAAGACTTCTTCGCTCCTCCTCCTCGTAAAAACAAGGCAGGCAAACCTTTCAAGAAAAGAGCCCCGAAAAGCGAACCACAGAGGCCCAATGAGGATGATACAGCGCGGGCCATGGCTGATGTAAAACGCGATCTCTTCGACGACGAGTCTGACAACGAAGATGATTCAGACCAAGAACTGTCAGACGTCTCCGCCGGAGACCCCAAATCAAGACGGTCCGCCCACGAGCGCCGCCAAGCCAAGCTTGCCGAAGAGATCCGCCAACTCGAAGCCGCCTCAGTCGCCAAGCGAGAATGGACCCTCTCCGGTGAAGCCGCCGCGGCTGACCGACCCCTAAACTCCCTCCTCGAACAAGACCTCGACTTCGAGCACGTCGGCAAACCTGTCCCCGTCATAACGACCCAAGTCAGCGAAAGCATCGAAGATCTCATCAAGCGACGAATCCTCGCGCAAGAATTCGACGAAGTTATCCGCCGCCGCCCCGACACCGACGGCCTCCCCGCCCACACCCGCCGCGGCCTCATCGAGCTCGACGACAGCAAATCAACAAAGGGTCTCGCCGAGGTCTACGAGGAAGAACATATCAAGCAAGCCAACCCAGACACCTACGTCAGCCAATCTGACGCCAAGCTTCAAAAAGAAGAAAAAGAAATCGAAGCTCTCTGGAAAGACGTTTCCGCCCGTCTCGATGCCCTCTCCTCATGGCAATACAAGCCCAAGCCCGCGGCTCCCACCCTTAGCGTCGTCTCCGACATAGCCACCATCGCCATGGAAGACGCCCAGCCCACAACCGCACAAGCCGTCACGGGCGCCTCCTCCCGTATGGCCCCTCAGGAGATCTATAAGGCCGGCACCAAAGACGATGTCTCAGCAGCGGCGGCCGCCATCCCCAAGAGCGAAGTCGTCACCAAGGCAGGTATGCCGCTTGCTCGGGAAGAAATGTCCCGCGAGGAGAAGCTGCGACGGCGAAGACGCGCCAAGGAGCGTATTCGCAAAGCTGGTGGTGCGGAGGCTCAGCGGGATAGTAAGAAGGGTGTGTTGGGGACGAGAGCGAAGATGCAGCGGGATACGATGGCGGAGCTGAAGAGGGGGGGTGTGAAGGTTATTAATCGCAAGGGCGAGATTACCGATGTGGATGGGAATAAGGCCAAGGCTAAGAAGGTTGTTAATGGGCGGAGTTTTAAGCTGTAGTGTGCTCATCTTTTGGGGGTGGGTGATTGAGGATGGTTAAAGAAAAAGGAAAAGGAAAAGGGGGGCGCATAGAATTTTGTATACTAAAGGAAGGCTTTCCTTCACGTTTGTCTTGCTATTTTATAGGCACGGTGCTTATCTACCTGCGCCCTTTCTTTTCTTTTCTTTTCTTTTCTATCTCGTTTGGTGTGTGGTCTTATTTGCATTTCATACGCTTGCATTTGAGTATGTAGTGTACTGTACATACACACGCACGGAACGGTCTCGGAACGTTAGAGATACCAGTGCTATGGTTTACATATTCCCTGCTTGGCAAAGACTACTTATACTATATGTATGTGTGACGCAGTAACATGTATTGTACACATGCAGAACATGTTCCTTGGTGACAACCTATCGCAACGCGGTAATCTCAGGGGTCTTCTTACACGAGTATATACATACATAGCACAGGAGGAGGACACGAGCCGCCACACAAAATCTGTCATTTGAGAAATAACGTGTCCTCTCCTCCATACGCTAGTCGTACAGCATATGTATAGCTTCATCATTTACAAATTGGCGCACATTGTCTGTCCCCTTGACCTTGTCCCCGAATGTGCGGAGGCAACATTTATGATATCGCTTGTACAATTATATCCCCTCCGGTACTCAATACTGCAATGCAAGACTGATTAAAGGAAATGAATGAAGAGACGAATAGATAGATGATGGATCAAATGTATATGAAGACATGAGCAAAGACACTAGTGAACACACCAGTGAGCACACGAGCACGGGAAAAATGAAGGGAAGCATGATTGCATGGATGAACGGAACGCACTTCAGGCCCATCAACCTACCTGTCCCATCACAGCATATCTCATCCATCAGAGTCTCAGATTCTGATTCTTGACTCCTTCTCAACTTACAGCCCAGTCAGCCAGCCCCCAAGACAGAAGATCGTCGTTTTTGGATCACGTTCTGCTCAAAACATATCTACGTAGCAATTTGCCATCCGACCTCTCAGTATACAGTCATGCCAAGCAAGAGTTCACTCCTTCAATAGAGAGGCTCACGTCTTAGCTGGCCGTGAGGACAAAGTCACCATCATAAGACAACAAGGTCTAGGTATCTTTCGTGAGCTACACCACACTGTCTTCACTGCGTTTCTGTCCGTCTGTTTGTCCGTCTGTTTGTTTTATTTAGGTGAGGTGTACATCCTGAGGGAAGTATCATACAGGTGACTCGTGACTAGAATGCCCTCCATACATAGTCTGCGCCGCAACTCCAGAAGTAGAAAAATAAAAAAATGTAAGAGCACAAAATCTTTGCATATACGAGGAGCTGCCATTTCACTCGCATTCGCTGCCTCATTGCCTTGTTGCTTCTAGAGCGCTATTCCTTCACGTCTGCTACTCAATCATGATTCGTCGACCTTGGTCTTCTTGGGCGACTCAGCTGTCACAGAGACATCCACCTCTGCCTTCCGCTTTCCGCTTGTGGACGTAGAAGCGTCGGTGGCCGCGGCAGTGGATCTGAATGGCTCTTCTGTCGCGGCGGGCTTCTTCTTGCGCACGAGACCCGTCAGGTCGGTTGCCGTCTTTTTGGCTTCTTCCACACGGGCTTGCGTGTCGGCGGCTGATTCGCCTAGCGTGCCACCGAGTATGCTGCCCAAGGGGAGAGACTCGGACCCGAGGAGGTCGTCTGCGTTTACGGGATCTTGGCGGAGGTCGAACAGCTGTGTTGTTGGCGGGGACGGTCAGCAAGACATTGTCCCTTTTTACTTCATCAAAGAACGGGAGAGGCTCTGTAGTGACAGATACGTACTCGTTGCTCCATATCAGCAATCAATTCCTTCATCTCGGTGATGGCCTTGCGCGTGATATCATTGTCCTCGGGCGAGGCCATCGTGGCCACTTCCACCTCCTTGTTTTGCATCTTGAGCTTGAAGCTCTTAATGGCCAGTTCCATCTCCTTGATGGCTTCGTCGCGGAGTCCTTGGTCCATTTCCTCGCGCTTTGCGTTCTTACCGTCATCGTCGGATATGGTGACCGAAGCAAACTCCATCGCCAGTGACAGCTTGTAGTGTGCTTCCGCGATGATCTCTGATTCCTCTGGGTATAGTTGGAGCTTGTAGTTGAGGGACACGCGGCCATCTATAATGGCATTGGGGTATCTGTTTTGCGGGGGCCACAGGTCAGACATCATTTTCTATCGTGCTTTGTCTTTTCTTTCATAATGCAGGTTTTACATGCTCTTTCATAAGGAACGCCCTTGGGAGAGCAGAAGCGACATTGTGCGTACCTTTCACTTTCCAACGAAATCTCCGATAAACAATCATGGGTATCGGCTAGGCGCTCTTTGATGTGTCGGATTGCGGGACTATCATTGGTCACTTCTTTCCCTTTGCTGGAATCGGTATCGCTGTTTAACTGCTCCAGCTGCTTCTCATAGCAGACACGTGCAAGGTCGAGAATCTCGAAAGCAGTGGCAAGATCATCTTCGTCTTCCTCTTCTTCCTCAGGTTCTTCTTCTTGCTACACCAGTCAAGGTCAGCCAAAAAGTGGCAAGCATTATTGTGAACGCAAAACATTTATCTTGGCTAACTCCCCAGAATGGATTGTAGTCATACCTCTTCATCAGATGAATCGTCAAAGTTCTCATCACCTTCGAAGTGGAACAGTGCTTTCTTCTCTTCAGGTCCACTCGCTTTTGTTGCTGACGATTCACCCTCCTTTTTCTCAGAGTCATTTTCTGACTGATCAGCATCAGTAGCTGCGACAGACATGCCCGCTTTCACCGACGTTTGGACCTCAGTCTTCCCAGAAGCCTTAGCCTTGGTCTTGGCAGGCGCCGTAGGCTTTTTCTCTGCCGCGGCCGGACCACCAAGCACATCACTCTTGCTCTGGCCAACCTTGAAGAGACTGCGACCGTAGTGGAAGAGAATCTCTGCATTCTCAGGGGCCGTCTCGCCGTTCAATTCGGCTTGAAGCACACTGGCCTGGGAAAAGACTTCTGCGGCATCTTCATACTGCCTTTGTGCGTACAAGGCTGTTCCTCTGGCGCTCAAATCAGCCAAAGAAACCCTGATTGACTTGGGATCTTCATCGCGCGAGATGGGAGTCGCAGCGCCTTCAGTGGCGGCCGGCGTGCCTTCGGTGACGGTGGGCGTCGCGGGCGCGGGCGCGTCGGAAGCAGGTCGCGTGTCGGAAGCTTGCTCGGCCATGGTAGGACTAGATCGGGCCGCTTGCTGAGTGGAGGAGGGGGGGACTGCGAGATGGTAGTAAAAGTGTCAAGACTATGTCGGAAAGCAGAGGTGGAGGGAGCGTTCAACGACAGAGGATGACGAGGCAAGATGAAGGGTAGAGAAACGTTGCTGGAGGTTGGTCGCGGCGACACGCGTCGCGCGGACACATAGACACTGACATGTGCGCGGGCTCTTGCCGTACTCGGGAATATGCTCTTGGCCGCCCACACGCCTTCAATGTTCAACCACGTCACGTAAGTATCCGGAATCGCGTTTGCACCTCCGCGGGTAGCAAAGCGGCTTGAGAAGTTTCATGTTGTCATCGCAATTATTAAATACATGCTCTGTTGACCCTGCACAAACATACTGCATGAGATTGTCCAAGAATGGTTTAAAGCGTGCCTGGGTGTGCCGCTGGCAAGAACAACATCTCCACGTAGCAGATTGGGAAGGAGCCGACGAGATGGCGCGCACGTGCGCGGCTTTAGTCATCCTATAACTAGGTATAGGCCACATAAAATACTTGCCTTCTCGAAGAGATCCGAAGAGATCGTCGTACATCGTACCTTACTTGTTTGACGTGGTCGTCGACGGGTCGTACCTGCCTACTCAAAGTGTGGGTGACGCAAGCCACATGCACCAAATGCCGCCATTGGGATTGACGGCGGCTCCTTGCTGGCGGTGCGGTGCGGTACATACTCCGTACATATGTATACATAGCCAGTAGTACTCCGTAAGCCTCGTCGCATTGAGAGTGAGTTTGGAACAGGAACAGGTGCTTGGCACTCTGCGGACATAGGCCTCTTTGGCCGTGATTCGCAATCACACAAACAATGAGCATTTGGCCAGCAGCTTGCCCTGCCTGCCGGCATGGAAGATCGCGAAGGTACACACAATAATGACAGTACCTTGTATACCTCTCGGGCGCATCGCAGCCAGCACATTATTGGCGGAAGAATCCGCTGGTGATCCCCGTTCGAACTCTCCGAATAAGTACTCCGTACCTAATCTTAGACCTACGTACCCAAGTCGACCAAAAGTTAGAACTTGGAACACTCATCCTCATCAATGATCGTCCACTGACTCAGTTACGGCACCCATCCTTCATGCATGCGTCACCTTTAAACTGCTACATTAGCCCGATCCAACCAATATTAACAAGTCCGCAACATTCCGGCGATGTGACTTGATCCCAATCCCGAACGCAGATCATTGTAAACGCCATACTCCGTAGTCGGGGTGCTCGTTTTGCCGTACTCATAAGTTTACAGCCTACCTGTGCTGTTTGTCGATTGCAACCACCGTCGCTTTCAACCGACTGACCTGTGAACGCCTTTCGACCGTCAATTGGATTGCTGGGGTTGTTTGATGACAAGGCTGAGCCCTATCGTGAACCCTTTTTTGCTTCGCGACTTGGAACCAACATTAAAGTCTCCAAGCTTGGCGCATTTTGTCTTAAAACCGCATTCTCACCGTGCTTTTTGAAACACCACGCGGCAGCATTGGAATTGGATCCCGTTCGTCAAGCCTCACTGCAACAATCGATCACGACCGAGCATGTTCTTCGCATAACCTCGTCATCTCGCTCACCTTCTTACTCGAGTCCCTTGGGTCTTATCACCTTACCTCGACGTCACCCCCGCTCTCGTGACGAACACAAAGATCAACCTGAAAAAACACTCTTTGTGCAACGTATTTCGGTGTCCCAACCCGTCCCGACCCTGTCTGCCTCCTTCTTTGGATTCTCTGCACGGCAAGCTCGAGAGTCGAAAGCTCCTCTCGAACCAGCCAACTCTGAACTCGTCAGGCATCGGAATTCATCCCGATCTGCTTCCTGTGCCGTGGCCAATGACCAAGCAACAGTGCACTACATAGCTTGAAATTGGTAAACAGCCGGTGTCTCCTTTTGTATCGATCTGGATCAACCGACTGCGGCAATTTGGCGTCCCGGAGAATATGACTTGGGGGCACTCGATAAGCGATCGCGATCATTTTTGTCTCTAGTGGCCTTTCTTTATCTGTTTGACTCCCGACGAACCCAAGGAAACCCAGGCACAATCAACACTTCACTCATTTATTAGAACTAGCAACTATGGTTGCAGTCGAAGATCTGCTAGCGAGCCCCGTGACAAGTCCAAGGCATGCCTTCAAGCCGTCATCTTCGCCCGCAAATCGTGATCATGTCAGGACGACTCAAAGCTCAGTCATGTTGCATGGTCGGTCACTACGAGGGGCGCCGGAGGAAGGTGACAAAAGAGTTGTGGTCATCATCTATAACCCAGAGCATGAACTAGTCGTCACTGTAGTTGCAGAAGTTCTTGGCAAACCGTTCAAGTTCAAAGAGTCTTTCAAAGACATCACATCCGACGAGCATGGATTTGTGGTTGGGATCCCAGCTGACAAGGCTACGACGAGCATCGAGGATCGCGACAAACAGCTGATGGTTGCTGTCAACACACACTGCAACACTCTGGGCAGGCCACCCGACGCCCAGCTTTCGGCGCACTGCGACTATGAGTGTTTGTACATCGATTCACCATACTTCAGGCGATATCTCGCCCGCTTCCTATCGTTTACTCTGGGTCAAATCAGCCACCACGAAGAGCTCATGGCCAAACCGCGAACGTTGTTTATTTCGACTACTTTTCCTGATGTTCGTGCAGCGCTCCCTAATCTCGACATTCTCACGATTGGATGTGATGCTATTGAGATTCGGGTCGATCTCCTCCACGATGCCCGTTCTGATAATGCCGGGCCACCCCAAGTCCCCAGCTTAGACTACGTTGGGGAGCAAGTTGTGCTCTTGCGAGAGCGCACCGAACTGCCCATCATATTCACGGCGCGGTGTAGCAACGAGAACGGTAGATTTCCAATGGAAGATCCGGCGCTATATCATAAATACCTGCACAGAGCCATTCAGTGGGGGATCGAATACATCGATGTGGAGCTCTGGCTTCCAGAAGAGATACGACGGGACCTGTGGCAACGGAGAGGCAATTCCCGCATCATGTCGGCGTTCCATGACTTCTCTGGGACGTTCAAGTGGCATTCGCAGCGTGCTCAAGATGTATTTCAACAATCCTGTTCATACGCCGATATCATCAAGATGATTGCTATCATCAAAGAACACAACGAAAACTTCGAGCTAGAGTATTTTCGTTCCAGGATAAAGACACAGTATCCAGACGCACCACCGCTTTCCGCTGTGAATATGGGTGCAACTGGCCAGTTATCAAGAACTCAAAACAAGTTCTTCACACCAATCACCCATCCTTTTCTACCAATTATTGCCGGGCCAGGACAACTGAGCGCTTTTGAAATTCATCGATCCCTGTCTCAGCTGGGCCAATTGCCGATGAAGAGCATATATGGCATCAGCGCATCTTTGTCGAGGAGCGCCGTTCCTCAAGCATCCTTCTACAAGAAGTGCTTTAACGAATTAGGCCTCCCTCATAAATTTGGCGCTATAGAGACACAACCAAAGGACTTTTCTAGCATAGACACATGGTGCAACCAAACGGACTTTGGCGGCGCTTATCTCGATCCCGGGGTGTCCATCGAGACATTGTGCAAACAGAACCGATCTTTTGCACAACTGAACAACGGTCAGGGCCCGACACTCACAGAAGCCGCACGAGCGATTGGGATCGTGGACACTATTGTGCAGAGAGGCGACCCCTCGAAAGCATACACACAGTCTTCCACGGCGTCCTCTTCCCAGACTCAACACGAGGAGCTACCTCCTTTATTGCAGGAAGATGATCCGTCGTCCGACTCGGCCTTTATATTTGATAACGCTGGATGGAGAGGCATTATGCACACTCTCATTCGCGATCTGGCACCGTCGGCGTATTTTGGCCGCTCAGCTGTCGTGCTCGCATCTGCCTCTGACGACGCCGCTCCCATCTTCTACGCTCTCAAGGCCTTGAAAATTGCCAAGATCTACACGGTTGGGTTCCGCACACCCGACACTCTGGCTAGTCACTCTCCCCCCATTGAGCAATTCGTCAACATGGAGAGCCTGCAACGCGCCAGGTCCGCAGCAGATGATCAGGCTCCCTTCGTCATCGTCTCTGCTCTCGGTCCCGAGAAAGGAAACCTGGTGAGCATGATGCTGCGTATGTTTATGCCTACGGGTCGGCAGGGGGCGCCCAACGTCAATAAGGTGTTTTTGAATATGGCTGATGTGGCGGCCCGGACGACGATTGATCCCCACGAGACGGCTGAGAAGAGCGGGTTCGCGTCGTATGGAGCTGCTGATGTGGCGGCGTTTACAACTGTTGAGAGCTTGAGGCTATTGGTGGGGCAGAATGTGCCGTATAGCTTTGTGAGAATGGCGAGTGGTCGGGGTCATCTGTACTGAGACTGAGAAGATGCTAGGGACATACCTACATACAATAGGCACAAGGGGGCGATTCTCGATGATGATGGCGATGAATACGGTAGCAGAAAGCTATCTATCCGATGGAGTATACATACATCTTTAAACACATGGTGTTATTTTTCTCTTTTCTCGTACATACGACACCAAGGTCTCCGTAAGGGGGGCCCTGGTCTGTCTAACTCCTGGCATTTTGGTGTTGGCATGATGGCATCTGCCGCGCGAGTCAGGATATGGCCTATTGGAGACTCCGTACCTACCTACCTACCTACCTTTGCATCTTGAGTTGTTGTTCTCTGTTGAGAAAATTGGAGGGCTCTTTCTGTTTGACAGGTACGTAGATAGTTACAGAGCGAAGTTTCCCGAGTTGAGAAAACAAGATGAGAAATGAGGACCTAGAACGTAGGGCAGATCATCGCGGGAGCTGTGCTACGCCACAAACAAAGGGTCCGAGAAGTAGACCAAAAAGACGACAGTCCTCACAGGACCAAAGCAGGACTCAACCAGAAAGAACGAAGCGCGTCCCAAGACTTCATTGACTACGTAACAATGATCGTGGGAATCCTCTATTTTGAGGAAAACTCTTTATCCCACAACCAACCAAGGTGAATAATGATTGGCTGACGAGGTGAGCGGGACAATACCAACTCGCTTACAAGGGCACAAGGCTGAGACAACCTTGAACCGAGCAGCTGACCTAAGAGGTCGGCCCCGTTTTCTA